>WTSP01011390.1:0-10789 GCA_025331215.1 Actenoides lindsayi
AGCTGTTGATGATCCTGGTGGCAAGAGTAATTTTTGCATTTCTTTTTCTGGACATTTATATTGTACTTAAGTAGCGAAAAGCAAGCGGCTGTGTCTGATATTTATTGTCAGTATATTTCTTTATACCATGAGTATGCTGGTAGGGAGGCTGGTGTTAAGGAGAGTTTGTGCAGTACAGTTTTTTAGCATAAAACCTGTTAATTTAAATTGAGATTAATTTTTTGCTTTTTAATACACAAAAAAGGTTGAACTTTAGAATTACTGACATGTCACAAAGAAAAGAAGGTGGAAGATCTCCAGTGAAATCATATAAAGTGAAAACCAATACCCAGTCCTGTCTGTGCTGACTTGGCAAATTAATCAGCTTATTTATTAGAAGGTACTTTGTCAGCAGGTGTCCAGTTGGAGAAAGCTTGTGCCCATGTTGGAGCTATAAGGGAGCTCTAAAATGATCAGTCCTGTTCTTGCAGCAGAAAACACTCATTTCTATGGGGATGCTCTGCCTGAAGCTGCCCAAGTTGCAAATCTAGAAAGCAATTTAGAGAAGGAGTAGGCAATGTCCCTGCCAAAGTCCTGCCTGGCAGGAGAGGAGATGGGCATTTGAGGTCTGCTAAGTCTCCTGAGAAGGGGGTCATCTCCATTGATCTTCCTTCAAAGCCCAGTAAATATCCATCCTCACCAGAGTCTGGTGCCTGCCCGTTCCTCTCGGTTCAGAGGCGCCTCTTGGCGCGGTGCCTCTCTGCTCTAGGGACCTGGGGCTGACTTGAGACTCAGCGCTTGGGGCAGGGAGGCTTAGCCCTGTGCTCTGGGCTGTCGTTGCCCACTAGCGTGATGGACAAAATCCAGCCCCCGAATTGCATGCGAAGAGCATTATTTGTTATCTTAAGAAGTAAAGATTAGCTTCTGATTCCTGAGCAAGCAGGCAGGGCGAAAAAGCTATTGGCTATCAATTCACACCTTTCCGATCTTATATGCGGAACTTTTTTGACCTTAATGGTCAAATAAAATTGTTAAATATCACAAGCCTCTCTGTCAACTTGAAGACAAACAGAACAATTTACATGGTATATAGAGAGCAGTGCCCTTCGCTCAATGAAGATAAAGGTTAGGAGTCCAGCCACCAGGAAATTTCTATTTATTGTTCAGCACTGTACACAAGGGGGTGAGGAAGGACTTAATAGCCAGTCCTTGCCTGGAAATTAGTGTAAATACTGCCTCACCCGAGGGAACCGTGGAAAGGTGGATGCTGGTGAAAACTTCAAATAGTCTCTGTGTAATATCGCCCGCCTGCTGTGCCGGCTGTAGAGCCGCAGTCTCTCAACTGCCGCAGGGACAGATCCCTTCACCGCTCCCAGCCTCCTCCTGCCGCTGGGACCGGCTCCCTGAGCTGCTTCGAGAGCCGTGGGCTGGGAGCTGAGCTGGGAAAAGGGACCCTAGAGCCCCACGGGGGAAGGGGAGCGCGGGGAGAATCACGTGTGGGCTTCCCAAGGGTCCGGCACCACTGGCAGAGCTGGAAATCAAACCCTGGTCCCTAGAGTTGCCTTCGGACCCACGTGGCCTCAAATCCCCGCCCCGTTCTAACCTCTGTTCCTACTTACACCCCTTACTTCTTTTTTATCTTCCAGATTCTGCGTGGGAGACAAATTTTTCCTGAAGAACAACATGATCTTGTGTCAGATGGACTATGAGGAAGGGCAGCTGAACGGGAGCTTCGAGTCCCAGGTTCAATAACAATCCCTGCTTCGCTGAAGCACTGTGGGATGGGTGCTCGGCCGCGTGAGCAGCGGGGGTGCCTGTCAGCTTGCCTGCAATATTTTTTTAATTCTTGGTCCAGACGGGACTATATACATTGTAGTACTTTCCCCCCCCAACACAAAGCAGTTACAATTTTAGATGTACAGTTGTGCCTGCTTAGCTGAGCACTGCATTGCCTGTATGTTTGTGAGTTTTTGGGGTCTGGAGGAGGGCTCTGTACAGTCTGTTTTCTGTATATAAACTGGAACATTTATTTTATGAAAAATGTAATGCAATTTTATTACTGGTGTGAATTAAAAATTATGAATGTTTCCTGGTCATCTTAGCTGTGGTTTGTTCCCCACGTGGTCGCTGAAAGCCTGGACTTCCTGTGCTTGATGTTGAGCAGACACATATACACAGATCCCTGGAAAGTGCATGGCTAGAAACAGAGGCAGGAGTTCACAGACACAAACTGGGGGGAGAAATGCTGCTGCAGAGTCAGACCCCTCCGCTGGAGATTCGCATCCAAGAACCTGCTGTGCTGTACGAGGGGAGGGAAGGAGCCATGGGCGGGTGGATGGCTGGGAACCATCGGTGTCACTGGGTCCCACTGTGGCTGCTGGGCTGAGAGACGTCTTGCTTTCCACTTCTGTGAGTTTAGACAGCCCGTTTCCACGGCCAGGAGTGCTTGTTGGGCAGCTGATACGGGGGCTGCAGGCTGGGCCGTGAGGAACAGGCTCCCGCCAGCCCCGCCAACAGGTGCCCAGGCATTGATCAGAATATCAATTTCAAGGCTTTGATAGGCAGGTGGGTTTTCCTGTGGGGCATTGCTTGTCCAGGTCCGAGCTGCTGTCGGGGTTCGAAGGCAACCGGGCGCTGACACAGCATCACTTTTTGCAGCCCTTTTTGCTTACTCTGTGCCAGGCGCTTTGACCTCCCACGTAACAAAAGCGATTGGATTTGAAGCGTCTCCTGGAGAAAAGCTCTGAACTGTGTTCCTGCTGCGATGCTTTGTGCAATGATTTTCAAGGTTATGCAATTCATGTGCAACCCACTGGACTGTACCAAACACATTTCTTTGTATGGTGAGTGTCACTTTAATACAGTGCACCAGTAGCTGTAAAGGATGGCTGCAATTCTATTTATTTTGTTGTCTTGCTTTTTCTTAGATTCACCTCCTTGTCCTCTAATAAATAGACACAGAGCACTTTTTTTTTCTGATGTGACTTAATCGGTTCCTGGTCCCGCGTCGCGTCTGCGGTCTCTGCGCGGCCAATGCCGAGTGCCATGCAGCTGGGTGCTGCTCTGCCTGTTGCAGGAGATGCTCTTACGTACGTCTGCGTTGAAAAACAGCTAAACCAGCAAAATCCCACTAGATTCTTGGTATGCTTCAAAATATTACCAGTCATCTGAAGCTGCCTCAGACGTCTGGATTGATTGTTTTTATTTCATAAATAGGCATTTTGGGTCGGGAGACCCGTTATAAAACGTGTGGCCCTGTCCCCTTTTATCCCCATTAACGCAGAATAGTAATTAAATAAGCCACCTATAGTGACCTATGGATAGGTAGCCTTTTAACTGCTATTCCATTTTAGTGCCTTTTGGGGCTGGAGGGTGAGTGTCTTCTTGAGACGCTGTAGCGTTGATGCTCCTTTTGTAGAGGCTGTTGGAGGTGGCCACCCTGGGGCTTGGTCGGTGTGAGCCGTGTCTTGCTGTGGAGGTGAGGCCCCATGCTGGCTCTGCAGGGCAGGGCTATCTGAGCCGGGCCTGTTCGGATGTGTCTGGAGCTAGGAGTGGTTTGGTAGGGTTTTTGGATGTGTGGCAATGCAACAGGATGAGTCAGCAAACCCAGCAGAATGATGGAGCAGAGGGTATCCCAGGAACTTGGAGAAAAAAAAATAACCAGCAAGTTCAAACAGCTATGGTGGTGAGGTCTAGTCTTGGTGGCTGCCATCTCTATGGTACTGGCAGCATGGCGATGTGGTGCAGAGGAAGCCTGGAGCAGGGAATGAGACATGGTTAGCAATGTTAGCTAAGAGCAGGGTGCACACAGAGGTCCAGCGGTCACAGGGGATGTTAGCGGGACAACATGGGGCTCTCCTTCTGCAGAGACTAATGTCAGGGTGGCATATTATGGGAGACTGAACCCCCGTGAAGAGCACCCCTGTGAGGCTGAACCCCCCTGAAGGGCACCCCTGTGAGACTGAACGCCCGTGAAGAGCATCCCTGTGAGACTGAACCCCCATAAAGGGCACCCCTGTGAGACTGAACCCCCATGAAAAGCACCCCTGTGAGACTGAACCCCCGTGAAGGGCATCCCTGCCTCTGGGGCAAGGCAGGGACGAAACCCTGCATGCCCAGGGAGCAGCGGGGGAGGTTCGGCAGTACCAGCCCACACCATGAAGGAACAGCTTCCCTCCCAGTCATGCACACTGAATACAAGGTCCATCAGCGTGCCGCTCGGATGCCAACATCTCTTTGGTTTGCTCAGTGGTCCCTGAGGTGTGCCAGTCTGGAGCACTCCCTCGCTGCTGCTGTGGCAGCCGCTTCTGGCCGGGGAAGGCGGGGTGCAGTTGTTACACCCCTGGCCACAATTCACAAGCGAAGGCATCTCATTGCCTCCCTGCACTTGCCCTCTCTGAAACGCAGGCCGTGCTCCCCTGCCGGGGTCTAGGGCCTTTGTTTCTGATGGGCATCCCCCTGGGCCTGTCACCGTGGCTGTAGAGCCGATTCCTGACACCCAGTGAGGAATTCCACCATGCTGCTTTGTGCAAAAGCCCTGGGTGTGCGGGAGGAAAGCCTGGGACAGGACACAGCTTCTTGCTGTTGAATGGGGTGTGGCAAATGTCCAGTTGTCTTATATTAAAAAAAAAAAAAGAAAAAACTAACAAGGGAGAAATTGTGCAGCCATCTGTATCCCTCTTTTCTGTGCCTGCCCAGCGGCCAAGGCCCACCAGTCACAGCCCATGCCCCAGAGAGAGCTGGAAGTGGCACCGCTTTAAAAATAAGAATCCCAGGAGGACGATGCAATCATGAATTTTTGTCTGAACACTGCAAATTTGCTTAACAGAAACAAGTGCTGGAGTGCAGACCTGCTGTTGAATAATCACTTCCACTCTACGGAGCAGAGCACGGAAACCTTTTGATGGTGTTATAGTCATCACTTGGCATAAATATTCATTCAAGGAATCAGAGCAGAGTAAATGGCATTTTAGACTCTAATCATTTAGTATTAGCAGATAGCCTTTTTACTGCTAAAGATAACCACTGCTTAATCAGTTTAGTGACCACTGGCATATAGTATGACATTTAAGCTCCTGCCTCAGTCCCCGCCTTGAGGACACGGCTGCCGGTGACCCCTCTGCCCAAGTCTCCATCGTTCCCAAAGTCGGCCCAGTCACTGCCAGCTGCCAACCCCACACAACTGCCTTTGGCTCCTGAATTACCTGCCATTTGCCTCCTTATCTTAGATCAAAGTGGTGTTTTGAATTCATGCGAGAAATGTTAAGTTGTAACATCTTTTCTCTCTCTCTTTTTTTTTTTTTTTGTGTGTGTGTAGTGGGGGCTAATGGCTGATCACAGCACAGGCTGATTTTGAGAATAAAAACGAGCCAGTATTTAAAGGCAATGAAAATCTCAAGCTCATCCATGCTGCTGTAATTGCTGCACAGATTCTGGCTCTTCCTCCAGTTTTAATTTTTTTTTTATTGGTGCGTGCCTCTGTCTTTCAAGGGGATGTTTTACTTCCCTGAGCAGCATTAGCGCTGTGGAGCACTCTGCTATCAGCAATCCAGCTCACCCCATTTCATATCTTGCCAAACAAGTTAATCTAATATTATCAGTGGTTTGTTACCTCGTTGTTAGCTTAATTTACTTTACAAGAACTGCTCTATTTGCATTCCATCCCTCTGTCGTTGGCTTGCGAGCCTCGCTTCCCGATGCCAGGGAGGGCTGGCTCGCACTGTTCTGCGTGAGCCTCTCATGTGGCATTGCCACGTGGAGGAGGGGACCGTCACCCTGGCCGGGCATTTCCCCTAATTGGCCGGGGGGGGGAATGTGGGGAGTTGGAAGGAGGATTTCGAAAGCCACAGAGCAGGTCCTGGAAATGCAATGTTCACAAGAACACAGATACCGCTGCTGCTCTTCCAGTAATACAGCGGAGTCGGAGACAGGAGTTTTCCCTGGTGGCAAACATATACAGTAAATGTCTTCAGGAGGGAACTCGGCAGACGTGTGGGCACAGCGGCAGACATCTGCACCACCGACAGCTTCCTCAGGCTTTTAGGGGCTGCTCCTGTGCCAGGACTCGCCGAGGTCTCTCTGCCCTCATGGCAGGGCCCCACACCTCGCTTCCAAATTGCTGGGCTGGGGTGAGGAGGAAAACTGAGCAAAGCCTTCCAAGCAGCTGCTTCCCCAGACAGCCCAGCAGCTCTCCAGCGGGAAGGCTTTTCTCCAGTGGCCATGTGGAGCTGTGCCAGCTGAGGGGGTGGGAGTGCCAGTGGGAGGGGGCTGGAGATGCCCTGTGGTGATGACATCAGAGACTTGGTGCCTGGGGCTTGTACTCCCTAGGTTATGGGATGTGGCATTGCTGGAGATGGGGGTGGCTTTTGGGTGTGCTAGTTGCTGGCTTAATTCTTGATCGGCTCAGCAGGCGCTGCATTGCCAAGCCCTGTCCCTAGCTACGGGACGCTGGCTTTCCAGCCGCTCACGCGATTGCTGCCTCGCGTCGGACTGGCCAGCGAGCGACTGAGCTCCTGCTCTGAGGTGATAACATTATGTGCAAAAGGGAAGGGACAGCAGCGGGGTGATGCCACTGATGTCCGTGATGCGGCTGATCTTCCCAACATCAGCCTCTCACACAAAAATGGGCTCCTTAGCAAAGGAGCTTGCAAACATTTTGCTAGGGGAAGCCATTTGGGTGCAGGGTTGGTCCCTGGACACTGGTCCCACCACACCCCAGCTCATCAGATCTCTCCAGCTCCTCTTCTGCTGGAGCTTATCACTCCAGTCAAGCCAAATTTGAATTGATCCAGGGAGGGGAAGCTGGGGTGTGCACCCCTGTGCTCTCTGTAGGCAGCAAGAACCAGACCCCAGGGCGAGGTAGCCCCTGCAGCACGCTCCTGCCCACCAGAGGCAGTGGTGCTGGGGGAAGCCCTGGTTTGTAGAGCTCTGTTTAGTTATCTCAGCTTACAGGAACCAAGTGACTCCATCTGTCTGTCTGTCTCGCTCTGGTTTTAATAGCAAAACCTTGCAGGATGCCAAGGACGGCTCTGGCCAGACCTAGACACCTGGCAGGGTGGCCACTTTGTGATGCTGATGAAGGTTTTTAGTGAAGGTCTGAAGAGAAAGCAGTGCTGGAGGAGGAGGAGTGGTGGCTGGGAGCAGGGTTTGGTCCTGGAGGAGCAGCAGGAGCCAGAGAGGTGGATCGAAGCAGGGGATCAGCTGCAGAGAAAAAGTACCAAACATTGGTAGATTATAGTGAGCAATCGGAGGGCAAGTGTCCAAAACAGATCAATTTCGCCACAAAAAAACTGAAACATCTCAGACGAGATATAAACATTAATGTAGGAGTAAATATAAATAATATGAATACAAGTATATTGCTCTGACCACATGCCTATAGCTTTGAGGCTGCAACTGTCCCAGCAAAACCTCCCCGGCCAAAACTGAGTAGCAGGGCAGTCTGGGGGGGGGGGGGATTTGCTGCTGCATCGCTTGTCTGTCATCCCTCCTGATGGGCAACCCTCCCTCCACCTCAGACCTGCAAGATGGGGCCGGCTGCTCCATTTAGCACTTGCTGGTAATACTGCTGGAAAGAATTTTTTATGGGTGGTTTTACTAAGAACATGACCTTGGGAATAGCTTTATTACTGGAACCAGGTATTTACTTAAAGGTCTTAACAATCCTGTAGAAACCGTGGAAAATGGTGGTTTTATGTAATGGAGCCTGTGTTGTTCAAAAGCAGTGTTTCAGTCCGGGGCTTGCCCCGAGTGGGTGCGTGCCAGCAGCGCGTGCCTGCACATCCCGCGAGCACCGAGGCCAGCAAGGTGCTGATTCTCTGGGCTCTGCCTCTCCCTCCACCAGCCCACCTGCCTTTTTCCACCCTTCAAATGCTTCCCTGTGCACTTTGCCATCGGTGTCTATGCCAGCGTGGGGGGGGCAGACCCTGCCTACGGTGGGTGCTGGGACTGAGGTGGGGCACCTGGCAGCGCTGCAGCACCCGCTGTCTTTGGGCACGTGGCAAATCGTGCCAGTCACAGAGACCACGATGCTGTTACCGCCAGTTTGTAAGACTGGCTTTTCAATAATCTATTATTTAACATAAGTAACTCCTTTAATGTTCAGCGTTCACGTCCTCACTCTAATAATTGCACTACAGTATTGAAATGTAAGTGAAGGCAGAAGCGGGGACTTCTCTTTGCGGTTTGATGTTCTGAAAAAAAAGCATATCTTTGTCCAACCTAATTCTTTTTTTAATTATTAATTCTGAAATCCTTGCTGAGTGCAGCCCAGAGACACAGCAGAGCACTTTGCCTCGGTCACACACACAGCGCAGTGACAGGGGCCCTGCGGGGCTGAGGTGATGGCCTCTCTTCTACCTGTCACAGAGGAAGGGGAAAGATGTCCCAGAAGTTCCGCTGGGAGCAGAAAGGGTCAGGACACAGCATCCTCCAGAGCAGGACATCTTGACTCCGGACCCAGGAGGCTCTGGGAAAGCCCAGTCTCTGGCAAGAAAGAAACCACTGTTCAGCTCTGGGCACCCCAGCAGGGCTGGGGTCTGCTGCCAGCCGTGCCATGCTGCATCCCCCCACCCCGGCTGGGGGCAGCGACCTCATAAATAATTCCTCCGTGTGATGGCAGCATTGTAAACCAGGAATATTTAGTGCATGCATAACAGTTGTTTATTCACATTTAAATGTCAGCTGGTGAAAACATACTGAGCCAGCTCCCTTCATGGGGAAGCGAGAGGGGCGGGAGGAGCTGGGCTGCGAAGTCGGCCCCGAAGAGTCACAGCGTTTCTGGCCACGCTGAAGCCCAGGGCTGGGGTGATGAACTCCCTCACGCTCCAGCTGTGCCGTGTCCCCGCTTGCTGGCAGCCAGATCTTCAGCAGTCAGCGTTGCCCCACTCTCAGCAGGACCACCTGCCATCAACGGAGGGTTTTGCACTTGTGCCAGGGCTAAATGTGGCCCAACTGTGCCAGTTGTCCTGGTTCACTGGGGTAACCAACGTGGCTGAGCTGCAGGACACCAGTGGGGCAGGCTGGGGGGTGAGTGCCCCCAGCAGAGGCTGTGGAGTGGTGGGCACTTTGCAAGACACGACTGATGCAACGGTGGGATGCAGCCTGCCTGCCCAGTGCCTGCCCTCTGCCTGCCTAGTGCCTGCCCTCTGCCTGCCTAGTGCCTGTCCAGTGCCTGCCCACCACTTGCCCGCCTTCTGCCTCTGCCTGCCCAGTGCCTGCCCACCACCTGCCCCAGTGCGTGTCCAGTGCCTGCCCTCTGCCTGCCTGCTCATAGTCACCAGCACACATGTACAGCACTTGGGAAGAAAAGAAAAAAAAAAAAAAAAGAGAAAGAAATTATCAGTAAAGTAAAGCAACACAAACTTATGAAGGACAATTTTTTTTTTTTTTTTTGCTGTCAATACACACAAAGAGGCAAAAATTGGAAGCTTTTGAGGAAAAGAAATGCGTCTGAACTTCTGAGCAAACTAGAAAGTATTGAAAAGCCCTGCATTGCCGAGCTCCTCTGAGGTAACTTCTGTGCTTGGAGAGAATATTTCAGAAGACATTTTATTCTTTAGAAGATGCCAAAAATGCAGGACTTGGCACTTTAACAAAACAGAAAAAGGAAAACACATAATCTTCTTAACTAGTAAGTCTTTGAGCCCAGGATCACATTGTTGCCATATAATAAAAAGGGATGTTATGCAGTAATTTGGGCAGTTAAGAATTCTGTGCATACTCAAAATCATGACATTTCAAGGACAATAAAGTTGGCTGGCTCGTGGCCATTGCCCATACGAAGAGAAAACAAAAAACCGGATTGTCAGCTGGTTATTCATACCGCATTACAAAACAAGCCTCCCAACAGGCAAACACTCTTTATTGCTTGTGTTTTTGCTCCAGAAATATATTTTTTAATTAAAAAAAAAAAAATTCTCACAGCATTCATCTTACAAATGTTAACCCCTTAACAGACAATTCTGACATACTTTGCCGCTGGCTTTTCCACTTTATAAATGTTCTAGAGACAAGGAGAAAATTAGAAAGAAAAATTTATTTCTCACGTGGCACAAGCTGTCTGTTTCTTTATGGGGAAAGAAACAAGAAAAAAAAAGAAACAAGGCATTCAAGACAGCTTTTAATCATGTGAGGTGCAATTAATCATCTGGGATGCTTTGATTTTGGGGGTCTCTGACTTGAAATAACACCTAGGGACTCATCTGGGTTTTTTACTTTTTTTTCATCCCCCATGGAGGGAGACTTTAGTGTCCTGGTGGACAATAGGTT
This sequence comes from Actenoides lindsayi, assembly GCA_025331215.1. Lineage (NCBI taxonomy): Eukaryota > Metazoa > Chordata > Aves > Coraciiformes > Alcedinidae > Actenoides > Actenoides lindsayi. Next base: position 10,249 of record WTSP01011390.1, read on the forward strand.
CTCCATGGAACAGCCATGTGCCCTCGTGGCCAGGAAGGCCAATGGTCTCCTGGGGTGCATTCAGAAGAGTGTGGCCAGCAGGTCGAGGGAGGTTCTCGTCAACTCTGCACTACTGAGACCACATCTGGAGTGTTGTGTTCAGTTCTGGGCTCCCCAGTTCAAGAAGGACAGGGAAATACTAGAGAGAGTCCAACAGAGGCTACAAAGATGATGAGGGGACTGGAACATCTCTCTGATTAGGAAAGGCTGAGAGCCCTGGGGCTGTTTAGCCTGGAAAAGAGAAGCCTGAGAGGAGATCTTATGAATGTTTCCAAATCTCTGCAGGGTGGGTGTAAAGTAGAAGGGGCCAGTCTCTTTTCAGTTATGCCCTGGGATAGGAGGAGAGGTAATGGTAGCAAGGTGGAACACAGGAAGTTCCACCTCAACATGAGGAAAAATTTCTTCCCTGTCAAAGTGGCAGAGCCTGGCCCAGGCTGCCCAGAGAGGTTGTGGAGTCTCCTTCTCTGGAGACTTTCCAGCCCCACCTGCATCTGTTCCTGTG
>WTSP01011390.1:10889-41070 GCA_025331215.1 Actenoides lindsayi
CTGCCCTGGGTGACCCTGCTCTGGCAGGGGGGTTGGACTCCATGATCTCCAGAGGTCCCTTCCAACCCCTACCATTCTGTGATTCTATGATCTTCTAGGTAAAACACATGGGATCCGTCAGCGTGCGCCAAGCGGTTCCCCCAGTGCCGCAGGCAGGGCTGGGGCCAGCTGCGGGTTGAGGAGGGGCTGTGACACGGAGCCGGTGGCACCGGGGGATGGAGGGCTCAGCCCCCGGCCTGCCGTGCCAGGCCCCGCGGGGCCGGGACTGCTTGGCGGGTAGGCCCTTACTCTGCCCCATGGGTTTAGAATGTGGCATGGCCACAACCATCCAGCTGCCCTGTCGCTGTGCCGCCGAGCAATGCATGCCTGGGCACGCGGGATGGTTTCTGTTCCTTTCACAGCAGCTTCATGCTCTGGTGGGCCATGCCCCGTGCCGGTGCCGCTGCCCTCGCTTTCCTGAGGCCCTGCTTTGCCAGGTTCATCCGGGAGCCAGGCGCTGAGCCACACTCTCCTTAGCCCCACACTTTGATCCTTCCGTGGTGCTTTACTTCCGTGATTTAACTCCTCCCCAAAGAACTTTATTCTGGCTTTTAAATAAAGAATGAGCTTTCTCATAAGTCTTTTCTTGCAGAGTCACTGTCCTCTTTAGAAACAGCTGAAGCACCACGATTATTACATTGCTGGATAAACTTGTGAAGTATGAAAGCCTGAAAAGCTACTAAGCACCTACCCTGAGCTTGATCAAAACCCTGACTGCCTCTCTGTGAGCCTCACTGAAATGCCAGTGAGGGCAGAGAGTCTCCCCAGTGAACCTGGGTACACGCTCAACCCGCCCTGGGGCAAGCTTGGGGACGACATGGCTGCAGCATGAAGGAGCGATGCTGCGGGGACGGTGACCCCCTGGCCAGCGTGGCCAAGGGCAGTGCTCCGTGCTGAGACTCACTGCAAGCCACCACCTGACCATCGCTTCAGTTTACAGTTCCAGTAGGTGACCAGCTTTATTTCTATGGGTGACAGCCCACCTGCTCCTGCTCCCTCCTGGGTCTTGTTGAGGTGTTGTTACAAAAATGAGAGTTACCAGTGGCTCAGCTTGCCCTGGTGATCCCTGAACCATATTTATCCATAGAGAGGCAGTCAGTCCAGAGAAACTAAACCAAAGCCTTCCTTACTGATGGGGGGAAAGGGCATGTTTCTGCCATCCTGTTTCCAACAGGTCATTATCCTGTCACTTTAATTGTCCCAAGAGATTGTGCTGAAACAGCTGTGAGTTGTTTGCAGCAAGATGCTCAGGGCTTTATATTCTGCAGGTGGTGAGGGGCTTGGAGAGTGATGCTGGGAGTGCCTGACAGGAACAGCTATGGCAGTGGGACAATTTGGGCTGAAGAAAGCTCAGGAGGTATCTGCAGTGCACCTAGGGAATGGGGTGATCCTTGGGAGGAGGAATGGTGATGGGTATGTGTGGGTGTTGTGTAATTCTGACTGCTTGGTGTAGTAGTTTGTGAGGAAAGAAATGCCAAATCACTAGTGAAGTCGAGTCTCCTCAGTCAAAGGACAAACCTTTGCTGTGTTATAGCTCTCCTTCCCTGAATTACCAGGGCATCTGTCATTTTTATCACTTTAAGGTGATGGTGCTGGACCATCTTGGCCGTGCTCACCACTCTGACAGACCTGCCTGTGGCTCCCGTGAGCTGGGCTGAGTCCTCCTCACCTGCCTTGCACAACGTGGTTCCCCAGGAGGGGGTGACACCCCTTGTTGGTCACAGGGGTCCCACAAAGCTGTCCCTCTTCTGAGGGGGCACAGACTGCAGGGGAGAGACTGAGCCATGCTGCTGTGGTGGGAGTAAGTCATGTAAAAGTCATGTAAGTGTCCCCTGACCACAACTTAGGGGAGAGGCTTAGCCAGTGAACTTTTATTATAAGTGATTTGGAGGAATTGTTTGTTGTTAGTTTGTGGGAATGCACGAGGGTAGATCCTGAACTGATGCAAATGGCTCATTTCCCCTCAAGGTGCTGTATTTTTCTCTTTCTCTGAGTCCTGGGTCAGCTCCAGCCCCTCCCTCCATAGTAGCTCCCGCTTTCAGTGCTGCCAGTCTTCACCCACTGTCTTGCTGGCATCTTGCATTTCTCCCTCTCCTCCCAAGTTCTTGAGTGTCTTTATTCACCGTGTGATTTGCTTGGTCTTCATTTTGTGTTTTAGTCCATGTCAGTCTCTTCCTTGGTTCTGCCTGTATCTGTCGTTGCCTGTATTTTGACCGCATGTTCTCTGGGACAAAGCGGGATGATGCCATTTTGGGGGTAATTAAATTCTGCCTGATTGTGGTCCAGGCAGTGGGACAGCCTGTCCTGCAGCACGCAGAGGGTATCAACTGCCCTGCTTTGCATGCAGAGCCTGTCAGCTGCTGTGAATCATTTTGGGATGCTTCTGCGTGTGAGAAGCTGTTTAAAAAGAAATTGTATTGCATTAGACTAATGGAAGACAATAAATTTGGCTAGTCTTTTAACTTAAAATTCATCAGTGACTGAAGTTGGAAGAGAGGGGAAGGAGCTGGAGGGTTGAGCCCCTGGGCAATTAATGGCCAGTTTGGCACTAGCCAGGCTGCTGCAGCGCCTGGCTGTGTGACAGTGCTCCAGCAGTGTGAGGACAGTGTGAGCATTCAACCCCTCTTAAAAGGGCAAAAACTACAGAAAAAATACCCCTCTTTTAAACATCAGTTAACAAGTTATCCCTTAATCAAAGTCTGCTCTGAGTGGCACTGTGCAAAGGGATTATCACAAGACCAAAAACCTTTGAATCATTGAAGCCTTTCAACCCTGATGGCATCTGCGGTCCCCATCCTGTCCCCCACACTATGGCAGGGACAGTCCTTGGTTTTGGGTGTAATTCCCCCAAGATCAGAACATGTTTGCTCTGCCCTGATCTTGGCCAGCAGTGTGGGAGAGAGATTCCTGGGGCAGGGCTGCCTCGCAGGGGTTGTCCTGCAGCCCTGTGCTGGCCACGGGGGTCCTACAAGGAATGAACTTGCAGCAGTGATGAGCCACATCCTGTAGGAAAAAGAACACCAGCATAAAGTCAGCTTTGTGGTTACTTTTAGGTGTCACTACCTGCTCTGAGCACCAGCATCCTGCTTCCCCCATCCCCTCGTGTTCCCCAGTATATATTCCCTTTGGTGTCCCGCTGTGAATTGGCCTCAGACAGACTGTGACACCAGGTGGCTTCAGCATAGCTCCAGGAGAGCATCCCTGTGGCGTGGCTACCTCAGGATGCCAAGCCTGGGGCTGTGGCGGAGGCTTCTTGCTCGTGTTAAGGTCTGGGGGCTTTTCCCCTCAGCCTCTGTGTGCAGGTGATGCCTCCTCATCCCAGTGCTGTTGTGAATTTGGGGTCATACTGGCGCTATCTGCACAGCGAGGCCTGATTGATACCTGTGTATGAGAGGAAAGGTGAGCAGGAGACATGGACAGAAAGCACCTGATTAGTAGAGGAAATAATTCACAGTCAATAGTCCCTTCAACAAACACAGCTCCTATTTCTGAATGGCTGCGAGGGGCTGTGCTCTTCCTGCATCTGTTGGTGTCCAAAATTGATGGATTTTTGCTTTCTTTTGGTTTGGGATGGTGAGAGCATGTCAGCCCTGCTCAGGCTCTCTTGCCAAACTGATGGCTCACACCAACCGCTACTCTGGCACCTCATCAGAGCAGAGAGTGCCCTGGCACTATCCCTCTGCCCAGACACAACAAAGGTCCTAGAAACGTCCCATTTCCCCCAAAATACAGCAAATGCAAGGATTTGTGTGGACAGGCTTAATAGTTACCTCACACGAAAGACCATGCAGACAAACCTTGCTTGCTGATGGAAGATGAAGACATAAGCCATATAAGCAGGGATGCTGCAACCTCATGTTTAAACTCACCTGAGCATTTGAGAAAGTGCCCTGGATACATTTGTCCAGTAAGTTTTAATTTCATATGGTCAACCCAATATTAAGTGGTAGTGTTCTTCTGCAGCTCCAGCAGTGGTCAGCTGGGCTGAAGGAGGATGAGAGGGAAGCCAAGAATGTAATTTATGGGAGGAAAAGCTGCAGCCATCAGATGTTTTGTCCTCTCTAAAGTATTTCTGCCGCTTGTTGAATGGCACTTTCAGTCGATGTCATTTGCTGGCTTTGCGAGCGGCTTCTTCCGAAAGCTTGCTTAAAAAAATACTTGTGTAAGATCTGGACTGCGCTGTTAAAAGTGATGAGGCTCTAGTTCCTGGAAACTCAATTCCCTTATTGCTGGCGATGTAACCTGCCTCCCTCGCACCCCCAAATCATTGCCTGGACAGCAGGAGGTATGGGCCATGGGCAAGCTAAGGGCTGTGAGAGCTCCAGGTACCAATGTGCTGTTGTCCTTCCTCGCATTCAGATCACTGGTGGTGCTGACTTGACCAGAGTTGATGCTGCACATCGATGCCCCCCCCCTCTCCCAAATCAGAGTGCCAAGGAGGCAGCTTGGGCAGATGTTTACTCAGCAGGGAGGTGTGATGTGCAACACCTGCCCACAGCAGGCAAGTAAAATGAGTTCAGAGTTTATCCCCATTAGCAATAACTCAAACCAGTACATCTTGGCCGTGGCTGGTGATGGGCTGTCACAGGAATGGGCTTTGGGGCTGCGTGGCTGCTGAGGGGGTGGTTGGGGTGAGAGATCTTGACCCCTCAGTGATCTGCTCTGAGCCTGCTCCACTCACATCGTCTCTGCCTCGGGTTTTGCGGGGCTCTTTTGCAGAGTCACTCCTGGTGACTCCTCTGCTGCAGCTCAGTGCTCAGCGGCATGGCTGCCCCCTTCCGTTGCCTCATGGGCTCTCCCAGTGCGTGGGCAGTAAGAGAGCCTACCCAGGGACTGTGCAGGCAATCAATCTGTACCTGCAGAGCAGGGAGAGGCACGGGTATTGCTGCCCTGGCAACTCACGCTGCTCAGAAGTTCACTAGGTTAACCTTCTAGTCATCCCAGGTCTTTTAAAGGGCTGTTCTCTTTTTATTATCCAATTAACCATACATCTTAATAAGAAATTTCCTCTTATATAAAATGGAGCCGGTTTTTTTCTGACTGGAGTGACGTAAATAGATGTTTTCACATATAGCTTCAGTGTCCTGGGAGTGATTTGTGGATATATATTGCTGCTTAGAAAGACTGTAATTTACAGGTGATTGTTTGGAGGACTTCAAATTACCACCCCTCATATATGGATATATAAATAAAAAATCAAGTTTCTCTGGAGATTCTGCATAAACAATTTTCTTGGGAAGAAAAAGGGTTCTCAATAAAAAAAACAACAGTATTTTTTTTATATCATTGCCACTGCATAAAGTATGGCTAGATTATTTCAGTCCTTCATTTCTGTTTCTGGACCATTTCCTCTAACATTTTATCTTTTTTTCTTCCATCATATAAATCCTCCTATACTCTGCTCCCAGGGGAATGGGCAGGTTTGGGGTCTGGGGGCAGCAGGAGCACTGCCACCCAGCCCTGCCTGCCCACACCACCTCGAGAAGAACAGGGAAGGATTAGCTCTGGCTACCTTAATGAAATATCACTTCAGCTCCTAAGTCTCTCGGAAAAATAGGCACCCATGCAAAGAAAGAATACTTCTGGAAGCTGCTTGTGATTTTTATTGCCCTGCTGCTGGAGAAGCCCGTCTGGCAGCAGCTCTCGGGCACCTCTGCTGCTGGGAGCTGCCAATGGGGCTGCTCTCAGCAGTTGGGCTGTCTGTTAAAGCTGGATACTCTCAAGTCACTATTTCACTTGGAAAGTTTATTAGCTCTCCTAGCCCCCAACAGAGCCATGGCTCACCCAAACCAGGATCAGGAGACTTGAGCAGCAAAGTGGGTCTGCAGCAGTGGCTGTGGGCACCCCTGCACGAGCAGCCCTGCAGCAATGCCAGATGTGCACCTGGGGCTGTGCATCTCCCTGCCATGGGTTTCCATGCCTGTGCTTAAGGGGCAGCTGGAAGGAAGGGTCGTATTATGATACAACTCTCTTGAGGGAACTTTTTCTCCCATTAATCCATCCAGTTCCTTTTTTTTCCTAACTCTTATGAGCTTCCAGGCATCTTCTACGCTTATTCCACAAGTATGTGTTTTATTTTCTTCATAGTTATAAACAGATTAATGCAAGTTTCTATGACTTTGTGACCTGAGAGTAGATCATTTAGTGGTAGTTAATGCTCCTTCTCCCCCATCAGAAAGTTGTTTGTAGTACTTTAATTAGAGCTAGCAACAAAATCTGCCTTCAGCTGCCAGTGTGCATTCCAATGTAATTAAGGGGGTTAAAAATGAGCACAACTTGTGTGAAGGAAAGGGAATCTCTGTGTGGAAGGGAATCTCTGTGTGCAAAGAACATGCTTTTAATTGAGATGAGTTGATCCATATTCTATTAACAAACCCTGTCCTGCGGACACGGTCGCGAGGCAGCCAGCTGGGATTTATCGGCTCCCAGGCTGCCTTGTGCTGCTGCTCTCCCCGGGAGGAGTGTGAGGAGCGAGGCTGGGAGGGGCTGCTGTATATCACCCATCTCCTGGTCGCCAAATGATGATTCAGATTCACACCGAGATCTATAAAAGTCGGTGGTTTATTGCTGTCTTGTATTTCTGCATTAACCACCTCATTATCATCCCAAATGGAGTATAAATCCAAGGGTCTCCAGTTGCTCAAGCCTGCGTGCCTGTGCCCCTCCACCTCCTGCTATATAAATCTCGACCCTGGGTGTCGGGAGGGACCCTGCCATTTCCCAGCTCAGGAGTGGGTGGTGTTTATCCAGGATGGGTCTCCTCTGCCCGTGGACAGCCCAGGCTGTCTGCCACTGTTCTCTTGGCCCCGTGTCTCTGCTCCCACAGTTGCCTATTGCTGTTCTTTTTTTGTTTCTCTGGTTCATTTAGTGGGAAGAGACCAAATGAATGACGGGGAAATCAAAACTATTTTAAAATTAAAATGACGTTCTGTTTCTGTGCAATACGGGGCACTTTTTGAGTAGCTGCCTCTTTTAAAACGTGCCCATCACCACTGGCTATCTTTTTCTTCAAGTTTCTCTCCAACGCAAAGTGATGAGTTTTCCAGAATTTGATAAATTACACCCCTCCTTTGCAAATTATTCTCCTTCAATCTTACACCACCTCTGCCCTTGACACGTGTGCTGGAGAGGGTGACAAGCTTTTCAGCCTCCTTTAATGCTCGTACTCAACAGTTGCAGAGTTTTCTGAATTTCTCAGGTCAGGCACATTTCTTACACTCTGCATGCACCTTTTTTTTTTTAATTATTATTATTTTAATCACAACGCTGCTGCTCCTGAGCTGACTCATGCAGCCAGGGCATGTATATTCTAAAGCAAAGCTTTTGGGGAGGAAGGAAAAATATCAGGAACAGATACATTAAAGATGTCACGAAGAGTCTGTTGATGTTATGCCCAATGCTGAGGCTGCCACGAGGAGGTGGGACTTTTCTCCTCCTCTTCCTCCTCCAAGAGCTTCTGAACATCCCCTCACTGCCTTCCCTCTGGCACCAGGCTACCCTTCCTTCACTGTTTGTTGTTGGGCACTGAAACATCACGTGTTTTCACACGGGCTTTTGTTCTGTGCCTCTTCTTTCCCTCTTTTGTGTCTGTTCTCCCAATAACCATCATTTCTCTTCTTTGGTATGTTCTGGGCTGTTGGATTCGGGCAGGTTTTCCCTCATTAACACTCTTTGAAGATACCTTGGTAAAATGTCAGTGTCATACTTCATCATACAATGAGAACCATTAAACGAACACTGTTCTTCCTGGATTCCTAACGACACCATCTCTCTTTGACTCTCTGGGAGCCTCATGTAAAGATCAAACAGGAGGTTATGGATGATGGTTAGAGGGAACAACGTTCCTTCCCCTCCTGCTCCTATTCCTTCTCTTTTTAAATCTCCTTCCTCCAATGAACCTTTCCCCATCCTCATTATGCCAAATGCAAGCAGCCGGGACAGTGGCAGCACTGTGCTCCACAGCTTTGTTGGGGTGGGATGGGGGGATTAAAGTGCTGGTGGAGGACTTGGTGGTTATGGCTGTCCACAAATCACTTTGGAGCTGGCCTGTGGGGCTCTCTTGGTGCCTGCAAGCAGCATGAAGAGAGGAACAACTGGGGTTCACAAACAGCAGCTTTTGGGTGCTGAAGTTGGGGTCTGTGGCACCGGTTAGCACACGAAGGAGCATTAAACCATCTCCTGCTCAGGTTTGCTTTTAACAGAGTAAACAGCTCTTGCAGTGCCTGGGACTGCCCATGTTTCAGAGGGCTCCTGTTGCAGCTGCCAGCTGGGCTCTTCTGTGGGGAGGATGGGATAATCCTGGTTTTGAGCCTCCTGAAGATGCCCAATGCAGGAACCCTTGCTTGTGGGTGGTAGAGAAGGTGGAGAGGCGCACACCCCTTGTGCAAGCAGGTGTTAAAAGGCACATTCCCCTTTGAAATGCAGTACCAGTGTCTTCCAGCTCCACACGTGGCCTTTTTATTTTTATGTATGATGCTGCAGTGAAATGAATACAATTTAATTTGAGTTCTTGAGTTCAGCAGTTTGGTATCCAGGGTTTGCACGCAAGGGTAGAGAGGTCTGCATGTGAGTAAAAACGTGCTCCCAGTGCCCCAGCTGTTAATCTGGCCCAGAATAAGACCTGTTGGCAAAGGTGAGCCAGTTCAGCTGCTGATTTACTCTATCATGGACTGAAACCTGAACACCAAAGCAAGTGGAAAGGTCTCCATGGCTGGGCCAGAAACGTGCAGAGTAAGGGAGACATGATGACAGACATGGCTGGCTGCTGGCTATTGACCAAGCACCAGCCTCCAAAATGTGGAAGCACTGGCTTGCTCGGTGGGAAAGAGAAGTGACTTTGCTGCCAGAATTGCTGGGTGAAGTGTGGTGCTGTCAGAGTGGGGATACACCTTCTTCTTGGCTGCTAAATGAAGCGTTCAGAAGCATGCAGAGCCCTAGAGAATCCCACAGGAGGATCCTGATACTTTACACTCATCCCGTGTGGTTTGCAGGGGAAAAAGACAGACAGTAAATACAGGTGGGTTTTATACTTCTCATATTATAAAAAGTATTTAGTTGGAGCAGGAGACCAGCTGCCCCAGCAGCAAAAAGCTTGTGTAGTGCCCATGCTGGGCAGGGCTGTGTGCTGCTCCTGCACCCCTGTGAACAGACCATTGTGTCTGATGGCACCCTGCATTGGGAATGCAGGGGGAGGATGCGAGGAAGTGCATTGACCTTTGGGAACTTGGAGTTTAACTGGGAGATATTATTTGAGAGAGTCCTTTGGAAATTCAAGCTCACAGGTACATTCTCATACATTTCAAAGCCCTGGTCCAGCTGCTCTAATGTAATTTTAGGCTCCTGAGGCAAAGTCAGTACCAGGAGGCGGTGAGAGGAAAAGAATTTAATCAGAAATGAAGACATTTCCCCAAACCTCCACTGATTTTTGGGGTATACATTTGCTGGAGTGCCCCCACCAGCACGCTCAGCATTGCTCGGGTCGCTGCAGACTCCTCTAGACCAAGACGACTTACCCTGACTTTGGAGCTGTTGCAAATGAAAGGCACTTAACAAATGTTTCTGAAATAAGAAAGCCTCTGTACTCCTCTCCTCGTCATTCATTTTCAAATTGATAAGTTAAATACTGTACTCCAGCATAAACATTTCTCAGGGACAAAGTATAAACATTTCTAGTGGAGTGCACTTAATACAATTTTGTTTGCCAAGTGGTGCTGTCTCCTCCCAAGCTATGACTATGAGAGGGTTTTATTTAAATGGAGATATAAATTAATTGCACTCAACACAGCCTCTCAGCCCAGCTCTCTCCTGCATCTGTACCCTTGGACTCGCTGAAGGAAAGGGCAGGTGGGAGCTGCTGTGGCACAGCTTTGCTGAAATGCTGGTGGGACGTGGCCAGGGCTGCTCTCCTGCCTGCTGCTTCACCAACATCCCCTACATCCTTTTGGGTTTGGGTTTTTTTTTTCTCTTCCATTAGAAGAAAAGACATGAGCAGATTTACTGTAGTTAGATGGACGCAGATGCAAGTCCACAGAAGACCCCCTTCTCAAGGCAAGGGCTAATGCAATGGTTTGTGCCCTGGCTACACAGCGATGGGCAACACCAACCCTTAGGCAGCTGGATCAGATTAAGAGGTGTTAGATATTTTAACGTTTCATTCAAGAGAAGAAAGCCTAATTTAAGACTTTGATTGAAAGCCTATCTTGGTAATAGCCTGGCTAATTTCCTTTCAAAATTGGCAAAATTTAAGTTTTGACAGTGTCTTAAGTCTGACATCTCTGACATCTGCCTGTCTGTCCCTCCTTTAAGTGAACTCTCACTGAGGTGCAAATTATACAGAAACTGGTGAAACCTGACTCTCCTCCAACTTCTATTTGGTTATGTGTTTTGTTCATCCCTGAAATACTTTGGAAGAAAGCAAGGGAAAGTGTCCCCCTTGCAAATGGAAATCAGTTTTTCACTCTAGACTAAAATTTCCCTCTTTTGCAACAAACTGGGCGCTGCAGCCCGGTGTGGTGGGCGCTGAGAAGCCTCTCTGCATCCATCACCCCCAAAGGAAGGTGGGCAGTTGTGAGCTTATCAGCTGGTTTGGGGGTTGCTTTGTGTTCTGTGAGATGCTAAAATTGCCACACGGAGGATTTTGACAAAAAGGCTTGGGGTGGGGGGTTGGAGGCTGGAGGGGGTTGGAGACTTCAGCTCAAGCCTTGGGGGGGGTTCTGTGGACCCCAGCCTGCTTGAAGCCCCTCTAAAGCTCTGCTAAAGCTGGCCCCAGCCTCCCCTACGAGGAGATGGAATCTCTCAAGTCTGCAGAAACAAACTTGTTCTCGTAAAACACGCAACAGTAATTTTCTGGTACGAGAGGGGACACGTACAGCCAGGGTCTTGCTGCTCGTCAGAAAAATGGCAGCTACCTTCTGTATGACTACTGCTCTCTTGCACATTTTTTACTTTTTTTTTTTTTTTTTTGGTGCCTTTAAGATTAAAAACCTCCCGGAGAAGGCTTACAAGGTTTATGGCAGAGGTACACAAGAAGCGAATTAAAATTCCATAAATATATTTGCTGGCTAAAATTTATATATCCTGTATTCCTCGGGTATCTAATTAGACCCGAGAAGAAAATAGCCCTGCAAAGGATAGGCATTTTGTTCAAATAATTTTTAAAAATTGAGCTAAATAATGGCCATTTTATACTGCACACAATATAATTGTTCTTCTTGTATTGGGGAGCAGTTATAAATTATCTGGTAGCCCATTCAGTCTCGTTGCCACGCTGAGTACCAAACAATTGTGAATGTAGTTACTGGGCATGTAAATTCAGGGCTTTCTGACAGCTATACCGTTATTGCTGCTGCTAACTAACCTTCTGCATAAAAAATGCAATCCCTAGGAAAGAAGGAGCATTTATCTAAGTGCTGACATTGAAACATTCTGAATAACTCTTTGAATCATTTGTACTATTATGGATAGAAAATGTAATTATTGTAATCAGCCTTGAGTCTGAGGCCAGTGTGGTTTTGTTTGTTTTTTTTTTTTTTTAAAAAAAAAAAGAGGGAGACAGAGGGGGGGGGACCAGATCTGAACAACGAAAATGAACCTTGATAATGGAGCAGCCTTGAATTCCACTTCATTTATCACACTAATGGATGTCAAGATGACCTCAATCAAACATTTTGTTTTCCAGTTTTAAGCAATGGAAAATGCAGGTTTTTTTCTTTTTTTTCCTCCTCTGGGGAAAAAAAAAAAAAAAGTTATTTAAATTGTTCCTAGTAATTACATTAGAGTAGAAGGTCAAAGACAATATGAAATAATATCCACCAACCTTTTGATGAGTCTAGTCCAGGCTCTTTACTGGCATAGTTCACATGTCTCTATAATCCTAGTGCAAGCTGTGTGTTTCTCCTTCTCTACCTCTTATGTTTTTATATTTAAATGGAAATCACATTTCTTGGTGTGTTTATTAGTTTTCACTTGGAGCCCCAGTAATATTTCATTTAATATTTTTAAGTAAATGATCACGTGGTTTAATCACCACCTCCCTGACAGGGCAGGATAGGATATGGCTGTAAAAAAGGCAGAGAAATCTCAATAAAAATATGTTTGACAGCAGCACTGCATTAAAACATCTTGATTCACCTCGTGAAGGCCAATCTGGTGAAGAACATCACATGGGACCCCAGGTAGGTCCTGGGCAAAAATGTTGTGAATCTGGGCGCCATGTCCAGACTTGAATATACCAGTTCAGTTTTACCTCTGTGCTGGACAAAAGCACAGAGACACCAGCACTTCTGCTCCCTGTGACTGGTAAAAGTGTTGGTTGGATCCAAATTTAGCCAGGGCCCAGAGCTGTGTCTGGTGGCTTATCTTCTGGGACATATAATTTGGTTCTGGACACTGAGTGTCTGTCTGCCCCTCAGAAAAGGGGTGACAAGCTGTTTTTCTGTGTCACTGTGCAAATACAGTCCACACTCTGCAGCAGTGTCCCCTGTAACAGTCGAGAGGGCTACCCAATGGATGTATTTTGACCATTTAATGTGGCCAACCAGCATTTCTGTAGATCCGCCAACTGTCTTGAGTTGTCAAGGACCTGTTTCACAGGTTTCCAAGCACATCTGTGAGCTGTAGAAATATGAATTGCCTAGGAGCTACAAATGAATTATCTCCTTGAACACTGGTGGGTTTCTTTAAAAAAAAAACAAACAACATCCAACAAAACAAAATGGGAAAATCATCAAACTCAGGAAGAATTCTCTGTGAGCATTCACCATTCCTGGACCCACCTGTAGCTGTGGCAGGTCCAAGCTTTTGTCTATTACAGTCTCTTCTGTCCATGGGGGACAAGGCAAATGTGGTTTCACTTCTGTAAGCGCTGAAGAGTTTTTCACAGGCCTCTGCAGGAGGGCTCCTTTTTAACCATACTTTTCATATGTAGTTGTCTCGGTGTGTTTACAGTATGGGCAGAGAAGGGAAAAACCTACACCTTAAAAAAAGACACTGTTAGAAGATCCAGGTCTCAGTTTTGAGCCACAGTTGCTACAGCAGATTATGCAAATCCTGGCTTTGGACACAAGAAGCAGCCCTAAGCCCAGGTGTATGGACTTAAGAGATCTGCATGCTCTCTTGCACCATATAAATTGCACGTTTTCTGTTCTCTAATGCAAGATTACGTCTGCCTTTTCTACTTTTAACAGGATAATGATGTTCTCTGTTGACATTTTCCACTATAGCTTGTAACATCATAAGAATATCTTGATTTTTAATTCTGGAACTATTAACGAGCGCTTACATTAGCGTCTTTGGACAGCACCTCGCAGAAATATCACAGGCTATTTACGTGACAGCCTACTTCTTTAGGAAAAGATAGGATGCAGTAAATGATTTGTAAGAAATGTGCACCGCCCCCTCGCCCCGGTAAGAGCATCAGGCAGCAGATCGCCACGAGCCCCTGCTCACTGAAGTGTGAGGCTCTTGGAGCCGTCTGTGCCAAATAAACTTCTTTGAGATGGTCAGAAATCATCCATATGGTAAAATATCATCTTGCTTCTCTTTCCCAATAAATCAGTAAAATGCAAGCTGTGGTGGTCCACGCAAGGGACGAGGGGCAGAGACCAGCTTGCCCAAGTCCCCTGCCCTCCCTGATTGGGCAGAAAGTAGTTGCAGGGCAGAAAAGAGCAGGAGCAAACAGGCAAGACAAGAGGAAAGATGCACAAGACTCAAAAGGCCCAATAAAGAGGGACAGGGCACAGACCTCAGTGTCTTTCCTGGGAATAATAGTGCAATGTGGCATAACCTCAGGCTAACAGATAGACCAGTGAATCATAATAGGGGGGGGAAACAGTGTGGATATTTTTAAGTTAAGCTTTTAAGAATAAATAAACCAGTAGAATGCAACATATATCAGCTGCCTTTCCCCCTCCCTTCTTCCTCCACCCCCAAACACTCACTAAAGCGATTGGAAACGTTCAGGTCTGGAAAAAAAAAAAAGGGGGGGGAAAGCTATAAGTGCTTTTTCTTTCTTTTTTTTGCCAAATCATGCAGAAGATGCTGGCAGCTGCAAAGATTCAATTATACACAATGCAAAAAATAATTTAAAAAAATAATGGCACTTGGAAAAAAAAATTGCCTCTCCAGAAATCGCGTGGAACAATAAATCTGTTAATTAGCTAATTAATATTCAATTGGGGTCAGTGGGCTTAATAGAACCTTTTTCTGAGACCCAAGAAATTTTCCAATCACAATGTTAAGTCTGCCCACTTTCATTATCATCTAAGCGCAGGCAGCCCTTATCTGGCCGCCAGGCGCCCGGGAACAATGCGGCACCATTATCATCTCGGCGCAGTGGGTGCGGGTACCACAGTCGGATGTTGCAGGCTGTGAAGTAAAAATGCTTGAGCATTTAGGGTAATTGATATATGGGTTCTGCTGTATTGTTTAGGGCTGTTTGTTTGCTCTACTGGTATTTAAGGCAGCCGAGCATCAGAAGATTGATTTTCATTGGTTGCGGTTTTGGTTGGTTTTTTTTTTTTTTTTTTTTTTTTTTTTTTTCTTTTTTTTAATTCTTTTTAATGAAATCGATGACAAGTTGTCAGAGTGGGACCCAGACCAATAGCATCTGTCGAGTCCTCCTCACGGCCAGGGGCTGCAGATGGAGGTGCCGGGCAGCGCAATCCCCGTGCCTTCCGCCGGCTCTTGTCTGGCAGAGACACCATGGTGAAGCTCTCACCTCTGCGGGGAGGACCTTTAAACCCACTGTGCTAGAAAACAGGGCACAGTGAAGCCAGCATCGCTATAAAAAAGGACAAAATGCAAGCTCTTTGTTATTAAGGGTGGTAGCTGCTTTTATTTGTTTTCCAAGGGTTTCTGCCACAAGACCTGCTCTCTGTTTTGTCCCTTGATATCCAAGTATGGAGGAGAGGGTTGTTGGGTTTGGGTCCCCCTCCCACTGCCTTCCAAGTTAAGAGAAAGCTGTAGATTAGTTTGTGGAGTTCATAGGACTGCATAGCGTTGTTTATGGTATTCCACAACATTTCATAAACCAGTTTGTGACTCAAATTACATTTGTTGTTTAGCTGGTAGTAAATCCTACAGGTTAGCTTTGAAAGGCCATCTGGGTCCAAGCGGTTTGACACAGACTCCTTAAATCACTGTCTCAGGCCCTTGACATCTGCTATAGCCTTCTGATGATTAGGTTGTAAATGAAAAATACAGTTGGTGTTAACTCTACAGAACTGGGACATGATCTACAGGACTCACCTGCTCCTCTACTTCTTCACTGAGCTTCATCTCCACGTGCTGTTGCAAGGGACACCAAAGAGAGTAAAAGTTGCCTGAATACTTTGCAGTTGCCTAATTCAGCTATGCAAAGTTTCTCAAGAAACTTCTCTATCAAGAAGCAGTTCTGCTTTCCCCTGCTTTGCACAGCTGTCTTACTGGCTCTAGGTTAGTCTGGGAGATGATCCTGAAGAGCTGAAGAAGGAAAGAGGTGTTCTACTGGAAATGTGGAGACTGGGAAATCCTTTTTCTGTCCTTCTTTCTCCCTTTCCCTTCCTTGCAAAGGATCCCTGTTGCTGCTCTTCAAGGGAGAAAAACTGAGAGTTTTGCAAGCATTTCCCAGATGATGTATAGTCAAAGCGTAGCAATAACTAAAGGGTCAGCGTCAAGAGGATGGGGCCAGTGTCTTTTCAGTGGTGCCCAGTGACAAAACAAGGGGCAATGGGCACAAATTGGAACATAGGAAGTTCCACCTCAACATGAGGAAAAACTTCATCCCTGTGGGAGTGATGAGCCTGGCCCAGGCTACCCAGAGAGGTTGTGGAGTCTCCTGCTCTGGAGACTTTCAAAACCCGCCTGGACATGATCCTGGGCAACCAGCTCTGGGTGAACCTGCTTTAGCAGCGGGGTTGGACTCAATGATCCCCAGAGGTCCTTTCCAAGCCCTACCATTCTGTGATTCTGTGGTGTGCCTGTTGCTTATGTGTGCACCTGAAACTTGAGACTCCTGGTTATGGATGGCTTATCCCCAAATCTGCTGGAAAAGGACATTTCAGGTGATTCCTAACCAGCAAAGCTATAGGTTAAATGATCTGTATGTGTTGGCCTTTTGTGGTGGCAGCTCCTCTGCTTGCTGCACCCTGAGGAATTTTCCTCCCAGAGCTGTCAGGCGGACATGGGGGATTTCTGGAGGAGACAGATGGTGTGTACTTGGGGGGTACCATCAGCCCTTCCAAGCCATCAGCCAGATGCTGGTATTCATGCTTTGGTCTTGCTGTGGATTTCTCAGTTAGCTTTTTCAGCCCCACTTCACAGGGATCACACACTTTATTTTAGGGGCACAGGCTGGGAAGAGGAAATATTTATTTTTTTGCTTTCTCCTTCAACTTTCTTGCAAGTCACTGGACTTTCATATTTATTTCCCGGGTAGCCTATGTGCAATTATTCTGATTAGATCCCGCTTGCCACCTCTCTGCTATAGTGCATGCATACCCTAAACCTTAAAAGGAAAATAAAAGCTGCTATTTCCTATTTTCATAAATGAAAAGATGTTTCAAGTATTGGGAGACACTGAAAGAAATTCTGCAGTTTGAAGATACTTCAACTTAACTACTAATTGCAGAGGACCAGTGGGCGTAATTTTGGCACTATATTAGCTTTGCCACTCCATGAATAATTTGCATACAAAATGCTTTATTTTGGCAATCTATTAAAGAGCTATACAGTATTTGTGGCTTATCGCGTTCACGCAGGAAGCAGGATCCTTGGCCATCTCGTTAAATTCTGTTGATGCATAACAATTTAAAGCATGGCACAAGCTGGTATGACATTTAAAGATGCCTTCACTTAATTATATTACACAAATATTGGGTTGTTTATCCTTGGGAATAAAGTCTTTTTGAAGTCAAAGTTGGCATGCGTATAAAGGAGTAAATTTTAACTGATCCCTCAAGTGGGCCTCCTAGCTGCAAATTGGGGTTCTTGCATTTTTTAAATTATTTGTGATAAGAAGCATTACACTTTGAATGCAGCCACTGGGGTTTTGTTGCTCTCCTCCCCCCCCCCCCCCCCCCCCCCTTTCCACTCTCTAATGGAAAAATTTCTCTTTAGCAATAAATCGGCACCTGGAAACCGAGGGGAAAGTTGTGGGGTTGGGGGGGGGGGGGGGGGAGAAATGGGACAAATGGTGGTGATTGTAACAGTTTGTGGCCACAAAAAATCCTCACTTTTGGCTTCAACAGGAGGAAAAAGTCATGTAAGAGTGTCTATAGACTCTTTGCATAGAAGCAAAGGGGAAAGTAGGGTAAAACAAGAAACGATGCTTTTCTTTATCCCCAGAAGGATAATCAGAATGAAGCAAACACTGGAGTTTGGGTTTCTCTGTAGATAATAAACCAAAAGGAAGCAAATCAAAAATTCACATTGTTCACTTTAGTGAAGTGATAGCAATTTCCCCCCCCCCCATGGTAAAGATACTTTTATATATATCACACACAGAAGCTGAAGGGAAATACGAGAACAGGCTGGGCAGAGGGGTCTCCAGCTCAGTAAAAGGCACATACGTGGAGATCCTAGATGAGGAAAATGAAACCACCCATTTGCCAGTGTTGGGAAGAAAGTGCAATCATTTTGCTCTGTAGATGATGTTAATAATAGAGAATAGATGCAATTTTGGCTCACTGGACAGTAAAAGGGAAGAATGTTGTGTGATAAAAGCCCTGGATTAGAGCAGGAGCTTTCCTCTACTTTATGCCCCACTTTGACCAGCAAAATGGAAAAAAACAAAACAAAACCCCAAACCACACAAAACAGGGAACAATCCTGCCTAACCTTACTTGTAAATAAATGGGATGAACTCCAGGTACGGACAGGACATCAGTTAGAGGGTCACTGTGCAACCATGGAGAGCTACATTATATGGCCTTCCGTCCCTTTCTAGACTGATTTTAGAAGCAAAATGTGATGGAAATGACTTAATGTTTGCTGGGTTGAGTAATCAGAAACATTCAGTTCGCCCAATTCTCGCATAATGTGGGAAAAATATACAGTATTTCACTCTCACCAAAACCACTCATACTAAAGGCATTCACCAAACACATCTCAGAGTGCTCGGCTGGGTAGTTATAACTAATATTTTTCTCCTTTGTTAAGCAAGATATTCACTCTCATAGAAAAATTAACTTCGCATCACATTTCTTAGTATACTCATTCAGCTGTTTAGAGGGTTTTATATATTAATTTGAATTCTGTAGTTTCTCTTATTCAGCAACGGTTCTGTCGGCTGCGGCTGTGAGCTGTGGTTCATCTGGGAACTTCTTTGACCCTAAAATCTGAGAAAGTTTAAAAGAAGTCAAGGTCCTGGCGTGGTGACCTCACTTCCTTCTTACTTGTGCTTTGCAAAGCTGCAATGCTGTGAATAAGTGTCTTAAAAAACATACAGGCCAGTGGGAATTAGCACCACTGCACCGGAGACAGAGATGCTCCTTTCATTCAGGAGATGTCTGGGTCCTCAGTCTACTTTTGGCTTTGTTCTGTGTCCCCTCTGTAATTAATTAACTAATGAGCTGATATGAAGCATTTTATATATCATAGGCTATTGATAAATTCAGTGTTTAGTATATTATCAATTAGGAAACTAAGAGGATGTTAGGAAGTCTTACGTCCAATTAAGTCCTATAATTTAAATTACTGTCCTCCCATTATCCTCTGTTTTGATCTATAAACTGTCCCTTATCGATGAAGGGTGTGTATAGATGCACTCTTGGAGAAGCTACCCAATGTTCTGGATTATCTGCCCGCGCAGCAGGACAGGTCCATGCACAGGCACTATGTCCTGAGCCCCAGCCAGCTGGTCAGCGAGACTGAGGTACCCAAATGTCCTCAAACACCCAATCCTCCTTAGCCTAAACCCCATCGACTTTGGTAAGGTTGAAGAGCCCCAGCTGTCCTCACATCAGTGCAGCTCCGTGAGTGCCGTCACATCTGGTCACTGCTGATGCCCGTGGCCCAATCGCAGGGGGATACCCCTGAAATGGGCAGACTGGGAGTAGGTCTGAGTCCTGCCAATGTCCCCACATGGTGCAGCCTCACTGAGATGGCCTGAAAACCACTCAGCTGCCCTATAAACTATCAGAGGACTAATCTGACTAAAGGAAAATGTACTAATTTTCAGTCCTTCTAAGTGAAAAAACCAGTTTTGCACAGAAGTATCTGTGGTGGTTTGACCCTGGCTGGATGCCAGATGCCCACCCAGCCATCCTATCAATTCCCCCCCCACCTTCTCTCAGCTGGACCAGGGGGAAGAAAATAAGTTGAAACTCATGGGCTAAGACAAAAGCAGTTTAATGGAAAAGCGAAGTAAGGCCATGGGTGGAAGCAAAAGAAACCAAAGATTTATTCTCTCCTTCCCATCAGCAGGCGCTGTCTGGCCCCATTTCTGGAAGCAGGGCTCCAAATGCGCAGCGGTTGCTCAGAGGACAAGCTGATGCTCCCCCACCTCCTCCTTTCCCTAGCTTTTATAGTACAGCTGACATCATATGGTAAGGACTATCCCTTTGGTCAGTTTGGGTCAGATGGCCGGTCATGTACCCTCCCAAGATCTTGTCCACCCCATCCCACTGCAAGGGGACTGTTGGGAAAAAGCCATCCTTGGTGCAGTGCGAGCCCTGCCCAGCAGCAGCCACAACACGGGGGTGTTATCAGCACCTTTCCAGCTCTCGATGCAAAGCACAGCACTGGGAAGGCTGCTGTGGGGAACATTAACCCCAGCTCAGTCAGACCCAATAGAGCATCGGAGAAGAAAAGTCTGCTCAAAGCGATGCTTCGTAGAATGTAGTAAGGTCTTCTCCTGCAACTACTTCTGACACAAATTAAATAGCATTCACCCCTACCCTAGTAAACAGCACATTATTTACTGTTTCTAACAAGTGCAGCCCTAATATTTATCTTGTATTTCCTATTCATTGTGAGAGTTGGTTGAATACATTTTAGCTTCATAATAAACATCGCTTGGAGTTAATGGACCAGCAGAGAGGCTGCTGAGCTCCAACCAAGCTGCACCAGCAAGGCCAGCAGCTCCCGGGGAATTACTTGCAGGTGCAGATACTTGGCAATGCCCAGGGCTTGCCAAATGCAGGCAGTAATGACCAGCAGGAAAAGTTGGGCCAGAGCATTAGATGGCCTGGCACTCGGATCCCCTGGCCCCAGTTGGGCAGCAGTTCCACCAGCTATCTGCCCGCAATCAGCACAAGCGCCCCGTCGCTGCAGGCATCACACCCTGGAAAGCAGGCTGTGGCTCAGCGCCGTGCTCTGCTGCACGGCTGGAGGATGTAACGGGCATGACTGGGGAGAGTAAGGAAAACCTGCAGCATCAGCTCATGCTCATTAATAACTTTACTTTTTCTTTTTTTACTTTTTTTCTCTTTCTTTTTTCTTTTTTCTTTTTCCATTTCTGTTTTCCTTTTTTCTTTTCTTCTTTTTTTTTTTCTCTCTTTCTCTTTCTCTCTCTCTTTCCTTTTTCCTTTTTCTTTTCCTTTTCCTTTTTCCTTTTCCTTTTCCTTTTCCTTTTCCTTTTTCCTTTTCCTTTTCCGTTTTTTCCTTTTTCTTTTTTTCTCTCTTTCTCTCTCTCTTTCTTTCTTTCCTCTTTCCTCCTTCCTCTTCCCCTTTTCCTTTTTCCTTTTCTCTCTCTCTCTCTCCTTCTTTCTCTCTTTCTCTCTCTCCCTCCTTCTCTCCCTCCTCCTTCTCTCCCTCCTCCTTCTCTCCCTCCTTCCTTCTCTCCCTCCATCCTTCTCCCTCTCCTTCCTTCTCTCCCTCCTTCCTTCTCCCCCTCCTTCCTTCTCGCCCTCCTTCTCTCCCTCCTCCAATATAAAACTGACAGCGCTGATTTTTGTAGCTCCATCAGCTCTTGGCCATAAGCAGTCAGGCACCGTAGCTGTGTGTGAGGCACCCACACGCCACGGCAGTGCCCGGCTCCTCGCGGGACCAGCCATCGCCACCTCTCCCGCGTGCATTTCTGCGGGTGTGGGCGAGCAGAACCGACGGCCCGGGAGCTGCAGGGAGTGGGTTTGGGCGTGCGGAGAGGGGTGGCCGTGCAGGGAGGAGAAGCACGGCGTGGCTGCCAGCCCACCCGCCCGCACTCACCGCACGCTCTGCAGGGATGCCTTCTTTTCAGCGGCTGCTGCCTGCTTTGCAGGTGGAATTGGGGCCTTTGGGCTAATTTTACTTAATCTTGCAAGATCTCCCGAGGGATCTGTAATGGGAACTCTGTATTAACTGTCCCTACAGCTGCACATCCAAAGACTGATTACACTTGAATGTCTCCTCAGCCTTTATCATTGGAAATCATAAGCTACCGTTTCTACCCCTTTCACCAAGGCCTTGAGTCTTCCTTCAGCCTTATGAAGTTCCAGCTGCAGTGTCTCTCTTTGTGGCTGTCTCCTCCTTTTAGGGTTTCCGAGAGTGGTACTTTCTACAGCAAGATGTACTCGTGTCATTCTTCCTTTTCTCATTTGTGGGAATCCTCTATCAGCAGCAGCAATACTTCTGTGCTCGGAGGCCTCAGCCAACCTCTAATCATAGGAAATGGGGACCACAGCTGAAGCCCTGGTAGCAACTGGAGGAGCCCAACCAAGCAGAAAAAAAAAGGCGCAGAGAGGTTGAATGACTTTAGTGAAGACACACAGGAAAAATAAGTAGCTGCCCCCAGAAATAACAAGTCCCCTGTGACCATGGTTAACGTTCTGTTCTTTGATCTGCCTGCCTTCTGGTGACTGGTCCTACCCGGTGCTGCAGAGGCTGGATATGCTGTATGGAGTTGGGCTGTCCGTGCATTTCTTGCATGAGAAGAATGGCATTTGAATCATACCCCAGTGTAAAGTGCACTTGAGCTGGTCTGGGAGGTGCACGTGCCTTCAAAGGCATAGGGCTTTACTTCTGAAAATTCCCTGTGATAACAGATGACTAAGAACACCCTGTCAGTCTTACTATTCTAGTTTGCTTCCTCATTTTTGGGGCAGTGTTCCTCCAGGGTCTGGTTGGTGTTTTATAGCCTGTACCTTTGCGTGCTGTTGGGTGCGTGCATGAGAAGTATTTCACCCCGGCTACTTGGATGTTTCTCACGTGTGACAGAAATCTGCTGGGCTCTTTTTTTTCCGCACAGTCCACACATACCTGGCCTGTTTAGTTATCGCACTGAAACGTTCTCCGGTGTTAGCTCGCCGCTGCTCACGCGTACAGAGCAGCACCTCTGAGCAATGTGGGCTCTGCCACCTGTGTTGGCATTGCTGGCACTAAGTAATGACAGCATTGCCTACAAGTGCTGAATTCATTCCTGAGTGGATGTAAAGGCGGGAGGCTCTACTGACTTGCAGTTTGCAAGCTGGTTTTAGCGTTGCTTAGTCAGAAATCAGCACGATTGATATTTTTCTGTTTCCTAGCATAGGACCTGAGCTCTTTTTTGATCAGCTATTAGTGCTGACCTGTCCTGCTCATCCAATATACAGTTTAATATGTGGAATGTTATATCTGAAGTTATTATTTAAATACCTTATTTATGTGTTTTGTCATGAGGGCTATGCAATAAATTGAAAGGCATAAATGGGGAGATTCTTCACAACACATTAAATTCCTAATGTTTGTAATACATATGTAATGCAAAGTACTGTTACCAGTTACTTCACCATGATCATTAACACTGAGAATTAAAATTAACTGTCATATAAAACGTTATTATGCAATGCCTACATTTTCTTCTCCTATCTTGGTTACCTCCAGTATCACAAATGCTACACTCCCTTCTACCAGCACCCACCAGTGAAACACGCAGCGTGTGTTCTGCGACGTGCTCCTGCATGGTGTGGGACAGGGCTTAGCACCATCTAGGAAGGATGCAAATGATATACTGGGCATGCTCGCGAGGCTGCTGCTGCTGCTACAATAAAGGAGATTGCTGTTGACATGGTTTTCCATGAATTCCTATGACTTGCAGAAGATGACGTTGACCAGCCAATCATGTTATATTACCACCGACTATGAAACAAGGATCTAATCTGAATCTCATTGATGGTAATGAATATCTTTACACTGACTTCAAAAAGTGCTGCTGGATCAAGCAGCAAATTATTTTCCTCCAGGCTGGTTCAATGTTGATTGTGTCCCACAAAACTAGAATCTCTTGGGTCTAATGAGCAGTGCGTAACTCTCGCCCTGTTAGAAGGAAAACACAGAGGCTGACATTGGTGAAACAAGGCAGATCTTTCCTTCCGCCTCCTGTTTGACAGTTGCGACAAATTGTCTCCCACCACGAGTTCCTACTAGAGACTCAGTTGTCGGTAGGGAGGGCAGGGTCAGCGGTGTAAACTTTCAGAGCTTCAGGAAAAAAAACCCCAACCACAAGGTGTTTCTCTAAAGCACATTTTTCTGGCCTACTTGAATCCAGCTGTGTGACTTTCAGGTCAGGAAGAGGAATGACAATACAATCTTCGCCAACTTTTGATTCTCCACAAAAGGTCTTAGCAAAATTGGATGAGTTTTATATGAATATGTTAGCAGGGTGTAGAATAACTCTTTGCTTGCCTTCTCAGTGAACTGGTAGGTAGCCTTTCTAGTGTGAATAGAGCCCTTTTTTTTTTGTAATGAAAGACTTATGAAAATATAATAAATGAATGGAAAGAGAAGCACAGTAAGTTCTGCATCTTTTCATTGATCTGTTATTTTTAGTAAATCGCATGTAATCATAACACAAAACCCTTGAAATACGATGTGACAAAAAATAATCAGAACTCAAGCTCAACCTGAAAATTCAAGGCATCAGCTCACACAGTTCATGAAAGCCAGAATATATTTTAGATGGTTTAGTTAGCATATTGCAATCTGTTTAGCAAGGTAGTTAGCATACCACTGCATCTGGCGCAGTGCTGCATTCCTTATTAATTTTCAATACGTTTATTGGCCTGCTTTATTCCTCAGATCTGCCAGGTGCTGCCAGATGTGCGTTGCCATTTCCTGGGATCGAATCTAAGGTTTACCGTCTACTTGCCCGTTACTGCAACTCTTGCGACACCTGTACTTACCCCAGGTATGGGCACAGGAGATGGGTGTTAGGAGGGCAGTTCAGCATCCAGCGTGAACACGCGGCGCAAAAATTAATTATAGCATACACTGTATGTGATAGAAATGAGTTACTGCCTAATTATGTCTCCTGTTTCCACTCAGATGAATTAACGTTTGTTGTGAGCCCTTGGGAAACCAGACACACTTTAAAGTTGTAATGAGTCCTATCATTATTGCTTTTGACAGTCATTGAAGTATAATTATCTGATCATCTATTTAAAAAAAAAAATAAAAAAATCAAAACTAGTTATATATGAGTTCTGAGCTGGCAAATTACTGAGCAGTCACCTTAGTTGCTCAACCGCTCAGCTATTTTCTGTAGTGGCACTGCCATCTCCTGGAAAAACAGAAGTTGTGCTTCCAAATTTCACACTTTGATATGAAGGAAACTTTTCAAGAGCAAGAGGTTAAGAAAAACGGCCATCAGCCTCTTAAATTTAAGGGGTTAGGAGTTGGCGAGATACTTGGTTTCAGTGTTACAAGTGTCTGTGCAGCTCTTTGTTATCAAAGGATTTTGTGGAGGAACAAGAACGGATGTGACGTTTGGAGTGTCGTGGGCTACTCCTATCATAAGGAGATGGTGAGAACAGCTAAGTGCTCCCGTGGTTGCATGTTTCTTTACAAAATCTAAGTTCCCTAAACACATCATGAACTGCCTACCAAGAAACAGCACAGTATTTCTTTACTAACGGCTCCAGCATTCAGTAACCCGGAAACAGATACTTTTAGCAGTAAAGAGATTTGTGTTGCAGTTTTCATCTAAAAGGAGGTGGTATTTTACTTTTTGTCTGCTTCCTTGGCCTTTCTTGAGTCACCTTGTGACTGGCTGCTGCGAAAGGATCTCCCCCACCACCAAACACACCTGTGCCTCTAGGCACTGCGTTAGTTTTACTACTCAGATTTTACATTTGTCCATATGCTCAGTTGTCCTGCACCCCAGTGCCAGCTTTTCTATCAATTAGCTTGGACCTCTGGCTGCTGTGTATGACCTTGTGGCTTTAATAAGCTGAAAGCTACATTTCGAGACCACCAGCCGTTCTCAAATGAAGCTTGAGGCTTTTCTTGGTACTTCTGATGCTGTTTTGAACTTAGGCACTCATTTTATGGTCAACTTTTCCTAGTATTTGTTTTTAATTGAAATGCTTCTTCACTTGAAACACTAATTTCACTCCAAAATTAATGATTTTTTTTTCTCAATATATAAATGACTCTCTTAGAACCCTCTTTTTTACCACGTGTATAACGTACAGCTTGGTGCTGAAACACAGCATCTCAATCACAGCATCACCTTCGTCCTCCTTTTCCCCCTCTCCTCTGCAGTCACTGCTACTTCACATTATGCTCAACAGAACTTGAGACATATTTATTCACCCTGACTCAAAAAGTAATATTGTCTGCAAATACAACCTGTTCTCTTTGGTCATCAGCCCATCGCCTGCTGGAGGGGGCTGCGAGAGGGCTGAGCTCTCTAAGCACAAAAAGTAGCGCCCTGGGGAATCTGTAAGGCTGGTGCTGCTGGTCTGGCAGCTCAGACAGACGCCCCAGGCGCAGGTCAGGAGGCTGGGAGAGGCACAGGAGCGTTCCCAGAGCCCCAGGCACAGCCTTCCTCCAGGACATGGCCGTGGCCATCCTGCCAGCGGGTCTCGCCGGAGCAGATGCTGCTGCGGGGCTGGGACCCCAAAGACTCTTCTGCTGGTGGCATCATTCCCCAGCTGACACTGGAACCCATAGGGTGCAAGTACCTCAGACATCCTGGGGTCTCTTTGCACTAGGCGGTGGTTTGGCCCAGTTTACTCAATCTTTCTTTTTTTCTTTTTTCTTTTTCAGAAAGCACTGTGCAGAGGTAGGTGATGATCCTTCTTAGTAAAGAATGATTAGTTCCTCTATGCAATATCTCTCTTTGTCTTTAGTCATGTGAAAACATAGCAGCCTACGGGGCACACGCTGGTTGGCAAGCTGAGCCTACAAAACAGTTGATTGACTTTCTTGGAAGCTCTTTCCCTCTTGTGTGGCTTTCAGTAATACTTTTGCTAGAAGCAAAGACCCTGAAAGGTGCAGTGGTTTTATAACAGACCCGCTCCCAGATATTTCAACCTGAAGCTGTGTTCTCCGGGCCGTGGCATTCGTTGTGCTCGAGCTAGTTCAGCCTGATGGCTGGATGGGATCAACCCGTGAGTCATGGGCTCACACCAATCCAATGACTAAGTGTCTTTGCTGACAGTGCCACCTGTGGATACCAAATAATTTTCCCCTTTTGAACAGTGACAGTCCTGCCAGTCACAACGTGCAAGGAACATGTCTTTCCGGAGCACACTAGAAATGCTGAGCCCGATTATAGACCCGTGAGACAATCCCAACTGTCTCTGTACCGGAGTTCTGGTGAGTACCCCAGGCATGCTGGGGTCCATCCAGGTGCACCTCCTGAAGCTGGCAGAGCTCATCATACCTGTGACTGTGCCTACAGCCACCAAAAGACACCGGCTTTGGGAGGCTGGCACCTCTCCCCATACAGCATCTTCTGTAAGGGTGGCTTTGCATCGTAGGCAGCGCAACAAACACTCCCTAAATTACCTTGTACCTCAGCCACAGTGAAATCAACTCAGGATGAAGAACTTTTATTTCTAAGTAAGTAAAGTGTAAGTTTTGGCTGGTAATGGATAAAATTATATCTTAACTGGCCCTAAGGGTGGCTGGCATGTAGTAAAGAGGCCACGTTCTCTGGTTCCCACTGTACTATCCGCATCCTCTAGCTGAAAGAAAACAGTGATTATCAGAAAGTCAATTGTCATTCTGCCTCTTCAGAAAAATTCCCATTAAAGATAAAGCCAATTCTAATTAGATTAAGTATCCAATTACTGTAATTACATTTTTAAAAAATTCACATCATGAGGATGACCCTTTTAAAAAGGGTTACAAGAATAATTAGTGTATTCATATTAACCAAAATGTATTGGATAATATTTATACCCAGAAGGCAAAGTACATTACACATATTTCACCTTTGGGGAAAGCTTGCGAATGTTTTGGCAGTGGTATGAATATTTATAGGGAAGAGCGTGCTTTAGCAAGATTATATGAGAAAGCATTTATATGCTCACAAATTTTTACCCAAGGGTAAAGTATACATAAAATGTAGTGCAGAGATTACGGATATGCAAAGTACAATTTAAGCGGGGAATTTATATCAGTTTGTTTAATTAATTGGAGCAGAATACTACTTCCCTGATTTTTTTTGTGATTTTTTTTTTGTGACAGAAGGGCCCACAGAATTCAAGTCTGAGCTTTCTTTCTGCTGGTCAATAACAGTGAGAAAGATGCAGGGAAAGGGTCTTTCCTCCGCCAGGCATCGCCTCGCCCGTAGGTTAAGCCATCCTCTTTAATGTGTCCCTGCTCACACTGTGTAAGCAATCCCATCTGTTACCTGATGTTACCTTACCAACCCACCCCGGAGCTGGAAAACACGCAGGCAGCCTCTAGTCAACACTGCTCATTTAGGGGCAAAGCCTCCAATTCTTAGTATGGGGAAGACATAAGATACGGCATACAGGTTTGCTCATGCGCAGAAGGAACCGCGTCCCTGTTCCAGGCTACCCACACAAGGCACCGAGACCCATTTTCACCACTCAGGTAGAGCAGCAGCTTAGCGTGCTGCAAGGACGCCAGCTCTGCAAGCTCTTGCGCTCTGCAGAGAACCCCGGGGGCCAACGAGCGAGCACACCGCGCCGCAGAGGTCCTCCCAGCGAACACCGCCTGGGCAGCCCAACCAGTGACCACAGTGGAGCTTTCAGGCTTCCGACCGATGTTCGCATTTACCCAACAGGGCGGCATTTGGCCCTTGACTACTAAGCTAACTCTGCGGTGAGAAGCACGCTTGCAGCACGCACGGGCACCTTCCTAACCTAGGTGAGAGAAGCCGCAGTGGTGCCGCTTTGCTAAGACCCAGACATATGAGGAGACTCTCGAGTCGTTTGTTAGTTTGATTAAGTTAAGAAATTTGCTCCTAATTTACATGTATATCAAAGATTGTTCTTTTTTTTTTTTTTCCCCCTAGCAATTTATATGTGGCCAGTGAAGAATGAGCAGACAAAAAAAGACAGGCTTAAAATGATTCATTCAAGTTCTTTCACATTAATTTTCTCTTCACTGAATTATCAGCAACCGTACTCGAGCATTCGAGCCTTTCCTGGTCTTCAGAATTGCTGAATATCATTTTACATAATCCATAGTTTGATATTCATTAAGCTGTAGACTGCGGCTCAGGCAGAGCTTTGCCCACACATATGAAAAAGGTTCTAGCTTCTGAAGATGACCCTTCCCTTTCGAAAGGAAAAATAATACAATAAATTGCAAATATGTGTTCAAACAGGTGGCTGCTTTGATGCCAATATTGCCAGCGCGGACTGTAGTACGAACGGGTACCATTTTCACAACGCATGCTGGGATTTCCGGGGTTTTGAGCTTTCTTGCAAAATAAAGTAGCTCAGGAACATCCTTAGGAGAAAAAAAAAAGCAATAAAAACAAGGAAAAAAAAAGGGGGAGGGGGGCATCTGGTTGATAGTGAATAAATTGTCTCTAAAAACTTTTTCAAATTTTGTCCCATGATAAGGAGAACCTGAGAAAGGTGGTAAACATGGGACAGCAGGGAGGCAGGGAAGAGGGAGAATATCAGGGTTAAATAAATACGAAGAAAATGAAATTAATTTGTAATGCTCGTTTCCAGAGGTTCGAAACAAATGAATTGTTGGAGATTGCTATCAATACCTGCCGAGCATCTCTTAGGCTACCTAGAAGGTGTTTTGCCACGTGAGTGCTGCTTCTGAATACTACAGAGGCTCTACTTCTATCTGTTTGGAAACGTAAATCAAAGAAGATATTCATGACTACTTGCACTTAGGAGGCTATCACTCTGTGAAAACATCTTCTTCTACATGGCGGCAAACACAATTCAGGGCAATCCAAGTACAGCAAAATCCAGGTCACGAGGCTGACCTTTCTGAGGCCCCCGTGAGCAGTGGGTGTATTTGTGGCACTCGCACTGCGGTCTGAGAAATACGTATTCAGATATTCATGGCCTTTTCCCTTTCCAGAAGGTAAAGATCATCTAAACCAGCCTCCTGATCTGCTTTGTTAGGATGCTGGTGTCAAGAGCTGCTGGAAAGTTTAGGAAAGAGGTACGGTCACTGAAACAACAGTGTCCACAAGTTGTATTTCCAGGAGCAGAGCTGGAGGGTCCTATGGGGAGATGATCGAGAGGTGGCGAGTGAAGGAGCTGTGGAAGGAGACGGTCAAGCCAGGTCAGCCCGGTAACGGCTGGTGGGACCTGGCCAAGGGCTGCTGTCCCTGGAGGGCTGAGGTGCCCAGTAAGTACCATTTCTGGGTCCGTCCGCCCAGTTCCAGCTGTTCGGACAGCAGATCTCTCTTTTGCAGCTGTTCAAGAGCCTGTGACGTCCTGCTGCATAGCGCTCCCAGCTCAAGCCTAGTTCAGGGGAGCTCTTGCGTGAGATAAATTCAGTAATCACGGCCCAGACCCCCTGGAAAGCAGTCTAACTCAACTACAGCGATACAGTGCAATATAAATATAATGGAAATACAGAAGCATTCAATGTAATTTGACGTGACTGGCAGTTTTGGGCTGAAGTCGGCAAAAACGAATGAGTACAGACAATGAACTTCCCTCTTTACTTCGACCTTTTATTGGTAGTATCGTAGGAAGGTGTTTTCAGCGTGGCTTTGCACTGCAGCAACCTGAGCAAATGCATTTGCGGGATGCAGATTTCCACCGCTCCTTCGGAACCCGCGGTGCCACAGTCGGGGGGACAGGGGGGCTGGGAAACACGTAAGGCAGGGTTCCAACCCGCCCCTCCGGCCCTGACGGCGCCTCGGGGTTGCCGGTAAGGCACCGTGCCAGCCGCAGCCGCAGCCCGCCATGCCCACACCCCCAGACCCCGCTCAGCGCCGGGCCGGCTCCGAGGGCCGCGGCCTGCGCGGGGCCCCCCTCCACTGCCGGCGCTCCGTGGGCCGCGAGCCGCCCGGCGCCTGCGCGCGCTA
>WTSP01011392.1:0-51723 GCA_025331215.1 Actenoides lindsayi
TCTTTCTGTTACAACATTGATAAGCTTTCCCTGTTTGTGAACTGGTGGTTCTTTTCTTAGGACTTTCTGGCCTCCTCGCGGGTACACAGATGTTCATTCAAGGTTATCTAATTCTCATTCTAATCCCTCAGACAAGCCAAGGCCTCCCACAACACTCCACCGAGATGGTTGCAAATTCCTGGAACAGGATGCCTATGGAAGTGGTGGAGTTATCATGCCTGGAAGTATTTAAAAGGTGTATGATGTGGTGCTGAGGGTCATGGTTTAGTGGTGGACTAGGCAGTATTAGACTAATGGTTGGTCTTGAAGATCTTAAAAGTGTCTTCCAACCAGAATGATTCTATGATCTTTAAAGCAGGACTGATCCTTGGATTCTCACACTGGGAAGCATTACGTTTGGGAATAGAAATCTCCATAGAAAGCTTCTAAGTGCATGTAAAAATCATTTAACTAGACCTGTTGTTTCATTGCTAAGGAGGGAGGATATACCAGACACTGCGTTGTTAAGGGTTAGTTTCCTTTATCCTGATGAGAAAAAATATCAAATGTTTCTTAAAGGAGCAAGAATATCGAGAAAGGCATTTCTTCAAATTCCAAACAAAAATCCTTGGACAAGACAGTTCTGAAGTATCATGATGTTTCACAAGTCTGTAGATGCCAGACCATTACCTGAACAGAGATATCAGAAGCAAATTTATGGCATCCCAAACTTTCTCACATTTTTAAAAGGGTATATCCAGTCATATCTTCATCTTTCTAACAATGAAGAACACCGAGACACTTACTGTATTTGGAGCACCTGTTGGGCTAAGATAAACATACCTGAATTTCCTCTCTCATGATAAGAATATGTCTTACAAAGTCAGGAGCTCTAGCATTTAATGCAACACAAGTCACCAGCTCCGTGTGATCTAGGAAGTATGTCCTTTGGGCCTCAGTTAAAATAGAAAGCAGCTCTAAGCTGGATAAAATACTGCTGGTGGGACAGACAGTGTCCTGTCATAAAAACTGCAGTTACTTAGGAATGAAAACTGTTCACAAGAATGTGTCTAAATGGATTATATTTAAGGGGATAAGTGTCAAAACAAGTAATTTTTGCTTGTTTTTTTCAATAATGCAGATTAACACTGAAGTGTTTTGTTTTGATACAGTGGAAATGTTATAATATTTGCAATAATAATATTAATATAACAATATACAGATATTAGATTAATAATTTCTACCTCATGGGAAAAGTGTTCAAATTTTTGAACACCATTTTTTAATGCTTATTAAATTCTCTCAAAACATTACTTTGATGCAAAATTTTAACACTCTACTGCAAATAAATAGAAATGAATTTTTAATTATTTCATAAAGTATGACAGATATTTTCTATCTAGTTTTTGCACCAGATTACAGTCAAAATCAAGATGCTTAGTTTAAATGATACTGTGCTTTGAGATATTCAGATGCAAAATGCTGTAAAAAATTAAGCTGATCAAATAGCCATGTATTGTAAGAAATACCTAACTTACAGTAACATCTGGAACAGTTGTATCCCACCAGAACTGCTCTGCAGGCAGTTATCTGTGATAATAAAATCCTATTTTTTCCATAACTATGTTATCCCTGACATCCAGATCAGTCTTGCAGATGACAGCTGTCTGAAGAAGTAGATTTACTTTGAACAGCCTCCTACAGTGCTTAGCACCATTAGCTTAAAAAAAAAAAAAAAAAAAAAAAGAAGAAGAAAAGAAAAAAAAAAGAAAATCTCCCTTTGGCAATCAATATGCTTTGTTTTATTGAATTTGTTGTCTAATCACAGGCACATTCTGTGCAGTTTAGGAAGGAGAAAAGGTTTTACTAGCTGACAAAGAATGAAATGATTTTTATGACTTTCTACTCTCACTTCATTTCTATTACTATCCTCAGGCTTAAAGATGGGAAGAGGGGAAAGAAAAATAACAGACATGGGCCTAGAGGAAACCCTATTGGAATTAATGAAAGCAAATTATTATGTGATAGTCATCAAATATCAATTTCATTTTTATTCAATAAGACATTTATCTATATCAGTTAACAACAAATTATTAAATATCCATCTGCCAAGATTGGGAAATAAAAGACTACATACCAATGACATGGTTATTAGTTTTCATTTGCTGTGTGTTAATAATGAATTAGTATTTAATATAAAATAATTGTTCTAATTAAGTCTGAGCTTTTATTGGGTTGTAAATAAATAACATTTAAATATCAATTACCTGAATTAATCTTTCCCCCAGCATTCCACTGATTCTGGATAACTCCAATTTTGATTAATTCCCATATGCAGCAGTAGGATTTTATTCATTCTTGTCTGTTTAGAAATCCCTTCCCTAATTCCATCAGTTTCTGTTCAATGAACTGTAGATAGTGACTTCATTTAGGGTTGCTACTTTGAAGGAATTGTATGATTTTTGTGTCCCTTGAGATCTCTGTTTTAAAGATACATAAATTTTGTTTTTTCACCCTTCCCATGTCTCACCTGCTTAACTCTTTCTCTTTTCTTGACTTTGTTGTTTCTTCTATGTCCTTTCTAGTGTCATTCCTATATCATGTACAGTACTCCATAGATGTACAAACTAGAACTTTATAGTTCTTCTATTTGTACTTGATCTAATAATAATTAATTATTAAACTACACTTCCCTTTCAATAAAGCAGATGAGGGAATGGTCTCTTAATGAATCTGCAGTTTAGATTTGGTGCATTTCAACAATACAAGCAAGACAGATTTGAAAGAACTGAGAATAGGGAGACAAAAGACCTTTTATCACCTATTTTATGTTCCTCTATATATCTTCCAGAAATGGAAAATTCTTTCTTTCCTTAGGAAGCTTAGTGTATAGTTAGATCCTATTAAAAAGTGCATGTGAAGTTAGACAGCCTTCTGGTGCACTACTAGCTGTCTGCGATTCCTTCATCTTTTAACTTCCATATACTAGAACAAAATGCATTATTAAAAAGCTGACCTGTATTATTATTTTCAAAGAAATGACTGGGTAATCAACTCAAAACATATTATTTTGAACACTCCCCTGAAAATTTTACCAAAATAAAACTGAACAAAATTAAGTCCCACACATATCAAATGTTTGGAGACAGAAATCCTGAAATGATTTAAAATACTACTTAACAATTCTCTTTTGTAGATGGAAAAACCCTTGTGATTGTGGCCACACCTGAACACAAGGGTGCCAGAGGTCCACCAGGATCTATGAAGTGTACTTCCTGCTTGTTTCACTGGAGCATCCAGTTCAGAAAGAGACTGAAAACTTCTGGAGCTAAGCAAAGTACTTCAGCTCATCCATTCCCCTGCTCACCAGTGAAGCTAATGCAGTAATGTTTTATCTGTAAAGATACTACCATTCCAGCTCCATCACTGGCATTAATAGGGCTAAACATGAGGATAGATATGAAGTTTCGAAGTAACCTTTCTTCAAAAATCTTTTGCAGAGCATGTTTCAAGATTTCTGCTTTATAGTCAGGTGTAACAGCAGCACATCAACTCTTCACCCATTGCATCACAGAGCTGAAGAAGTCACCATCAGGTTGGAAATTTTAGCTAACCCAATCTGCTACAATCAAGTCCAATACAGAGTTTTATATATATTCTTTCAGTAGGACAACAGGAAAATGTATAACATGCAAATTGTTCTATGAAAAAAAAGTATTCATAAAGAGAATGCCTTCATTCTTATTTTGGATGGCTGGAAGCAACTAGTTTATCGAGGTAGAATTTCAAAAGAGTAGTGATAAAGGAAAAATACATAAGCACTAAGGAAAGATAGAAGCATAACAGTACAAATACACTAGAACTTATCTAAAATACAGGAAACCCTCTTCAATCGTTTCATGGTTCATTATTTAGGCTGGTTGGTAGGTTTCACGCTGCTTGGCATTATTTAAAAACAATGTTTGGATGTGAATAAAGGTTTAATTTATACATTTACTTCCTCTGGCTACCCAGGCAAACAAGATGCTTCACATAACACGATTACTGAATTTGCATGATTCTGATGGCTTCAGTATACAATACTGCATAAAGCTAACTCATTTTCCAGAAAAATCTGGCTGCGGTAAGCTCTGCTAAACTAACTGAGTGCATTACAAGAGTAAAGGACTTGACAGCTCTGCTTTAGCGTGGTGCTGTCCTGTAATGTTTGCATATGCCATAAGAAGGGAAAATATACTTTTTAGTTTTCTCCCTAAGAAGTCCAGATCATAAAGGGATTGTGAAGAAGGTGAAGACTTCCTTGCTTTACAGAAATATTCTCAGAACAAAACAGTCCTTCCTGATAAAAAGTGAGGTCAAATGAAAGCTTAACCATCCTCCTCTCCACCTATGCAAATGTTAGGTTGTCCATTAAGATTTAATCTTTCTCTGATATTCTTTCAGTGAACATCTTTTTTCCTTCAGAAAATGCCGAGGATCTTAATGTCTTTGAGAACATTGTTCATATGTCTTATGTACTTGAAAATGGTCAAAAGGATTCAAAGGTAATTAAATGGGACATGGAAAAACTAGACAGACAAATAACGTTGCCCGAGTTCATTTCCTCAGCAGTCCTGGGTATAGAAGAGCAGGCTAGAGGTGTGTTCATGTTCTGATGTACCCAGATGAACAAGATAGGCCATGTGGCACAGGAGCCAGAGACAAATGCAACAATATGACACCACAGTATCAGGACTGGGCTTTTAGTTGCTCACCCAACCTTGCAAAATAGTGGCACAAATCTGTATTCTCACCTGATGGCCCAGCCTGGTGCAACAACATTGTATTGATGGCACTGTGGTTATCTAAGTCTGTGACCAAAACAAACCAAACAAACCAAAACAGAAGAGAGACAGTATTTTAAAGGCAGAAAGATCTTTACTTGGAAGAACCATCTGTCACTAAGGCAAGAAGAATTTATTTGTGTCTGACAGGTTTTGGCAACAGATTCTAAATGCCAGGCAATGGTAGGCATGAATTGAGATGTTGATGAATGGAATAGTTCAATGAAGCCATCCCTCCTGAGTGTTTAAACAAGCAATGAGACATTTCAGTGGATTAAAGGGAATGAAAGATACTCCAAATAAAACATTGTAATGACACTACACTTTACTGCCCAATAAAGAGCAAAGTATGCTTTTATCCCAATTGAAAATCAAAACAGATTTCAGAAGGAAATGGTTTCTAAATGTCACCAAATTTATTGCCACACTTTCTAGATTTAAATAAATAAATAAATAAAATGTAAAAAAAATTAGTTCTGAAGGGTTACCTAGTGATGTACAGAAAGTTTATCAGGATATTCAGAATCGTGTAGAAAACCAATAGAAACATTATCAGGAAAATCATAGGAAATTGATTATTCCTACTGTGTTTTATAATATCAAAGAAAAGATAAAGTGAAGGAAATCTAGAACCATGCAGAGGAAGTATTTCTTTACAACTTGCATATACTTATCCAGTCTATGGTCCAAATGGGCACTCTGACAAAATTTGGATTGCCTGTAAAAAAGGGTTGGACATTCATTACAAATACTAATTGCCTTTGTAAATATTGTTGATAGTAATAAGGGTAACCAAACCATGTACATCAGAGACAGCATAAGCTGATCATAACATGTCACGTTTAACTGACAATGATTTCATATAAAAAAACTACCACATAACTCATAGTTATTTAATTTTACTAGGCAGTTGGGACTTTTGCATGCCAGATAAAACTAATTCCTAATTTTAAAAGTAGCTCAGCAATTTTAGCTATTTCTTCTTTAGAAAAAAACTTCTAGAAAAAAAAGAAGAATATCTTTTATCTTCAAACATGTCTCAGCACTACCAATGTTTTGATGACTTTCACAGTGTGAATAAGCAGCTGACCACTTCAAATTTATAACAGCACCAACACACCATGCTATGGGTTTAAGAAGGCTTACAACAGGATTTTGGTTTGGTTCTCGTTAATCATACAACTCACTTCAGGATCCAAAAAAGCGCCCATGTTTAAAGGTTTTTTGACATTCTTGGTATCTGTATTGTCCCTATGTGCTACTGAGGCCAGCCCTAGCATTCAGATACCCTCCGTATTAGCACCTGCTCTGCCTGGATGCCTTAACTTTAGCTTTTGTGATGGACTTCTTCAGGTTTTGCCTTCTCAGTCCTCTTCACTCCAGCCTGTTTTCCCCTGTCTGTTTCTTTCAGTGAGGCTCCTTCATATGTGTAAGTTCAGTAAGTCAGTTTCTATTTCCATATTTTTCTACCAAGTAAAAGACTGAATGTGACCCAAGTCCATCTCTTTCAACATCTTAATAGTCAGAAGCTTCCAAAAGAGGATTAAGATTCTTCTGTTTTAAATACCTGTACAGGACAGTCTGCCATGGACAAGTCTCTTCCAAACACTCCATATGTTAAAAAAAAAATTTAAAAAAAAAAATTCCTAAATATTGATATTCTCAAATGTGATAGCACTTAGTAGTAAGCCAGACAATACTTTGTTATGCACCAGAGACTGATTTAATGTTTAGTTTCTGTAGATTCCTAATTCTATGTGACATAAAATATTTTTTTACCAAGCTGAATCCACCACAGTCAACTG
Organism: Actenoides lindsayi; assembly: GCA_025331215.1. Taxonomy (NCBI): domain Eukaryota; kingdom Metazoa; phylum Chordata; class Aves; order Coraciiformes; family Alcedinidae; genus Actenoides; species Actenoides lindsayi. Next base: position 6,608 of record WTSP01011392.1, read on the forward strand.
CTTTGCCTGAACTTTGGCTCAGAAGAAAATAATCCTCTAGCAGAATATGCTACAGCACAATAAAAAACATTTGTCTCTTATATCTGTAATTCTTTAAAAGAAAGGTAGTGATATCTTCAAAGGTATACTGAGATTTAAGTCACAAGTCACATATCAGTCCTCATCTGAAATGGGTATAACAGCTTCAAAACTGCTTTCAAATGTATTGTATCTAATGCTTTTATGTTCTGGTTAATACTTGCCCTAGAGGAAAAAGAAGGGAAAAAAAAAAAAAAAAGGTGTAAACTAACAGAGTTAATTTACTAATATTTAATCAAGTATATCCAAGGTCAGTAAGGTACTGTGAAGAGCAGGGCTTACTCTCTATGACAAAACATGCTAAATACAGAAAATATTTTGAGACATCAAGTTCCTTGTTTATCACGTTTTCTTGAGTGTTTATGTCTCTGCATGCCTAGGAATGTCTCTAGTGTATCTGTGACCTGTAGCATAGTTAATGCTATAGAAGAGTGGAAAAAAAATGACATTGACTGGCTTTTCCCCTCTCAGCTACTTTAATTGGCCTTAGCAACTGCATCCAGCATCATTGCAGAGAGCATCTCCTCATTACCGAGCTCCAACAGCTCTTTCACTGCCATTATTGCTTCATTCCTTTGATAAATTCTAGGTCAGAAGTAGACATTTCCACACACAGAGCCCAAAGCTGCTAACTTTTCTTTCATAGCCCAAATCCCCAGCTGTCCATAACGAGAGAACAGCAGTCCCAAAGAGATGAAAGGCCAACCTGAGGTTCATCTCTTCAGCCAGCAAGATAAAAAGTGGAGGGGAGCATGACCTGATCTGTAGTTGGGTTTACTTTGTCCTTTCATTCTGAATTATCCCTGGTCTCATTTGGCTTATATGTTTCTTTGAATGAAACTTTTGTCTGGTAGCTGCTAAGGAAACCTTTGGACCCTACTTGATCTCTAGGCATTTTTGTTTTCCTTGAGGAGAGAAGAAGATGATTTGGGAGATGGGGAAAGCAAGGATGCTTCCTCTTAGAATTGTATCCCATGTAGATCAATGGACGAACACATACACAACACTCACCCTTTGACCTACTCAGTCAGAAAAACTTCAGAACAGGACTGGGCACCCAAAATCCAGCTCTTGAAGGTAAATTATCTATCTGAACCCTTGTAATGGCATTACCTGCTAACTGCATAGATAGGATACATCAACAGTGACAGATCAGAGTACCCTGCTGCTTCTGACACCTGAAAGCCCAGGGCAAGAGAAGGTCTCTTGCAGAGACAAACCATCGCCCATTTCCAGTCAGGTCATGCAGAACCCTGGGGCTGGCAGCCAGGACTGCATCCCTGCAGGGGCTATGCAGGAGAGGAGTTGCTCTGGAGATCAGAGGAAAGGAGTCCTATCCAAATAACAGCCATCCTCACTTTCAGCCTTGAAGGAGGAGCAAATGTGACCCTCTGTGGCTAGCTAATACTGATCAGGAGGCAGCAGATTTAGTTTTGCTCACAACTCTGAGAAGCTTAGGTTGCTATGTGTACAGCAGATAACACACTCTGCTGTGCATGGACCTGAATGACTTGCTGTTTCTAAAGCTCACTTTACCTGAGGTTACTTCAGGTTTTAGAAGTATCTTCCCATTTTTGTTCACCTATAAGGTCTTTCTGCTTTTATGAAAACGTACTATAAACATAAGCTATTACCCTTTAAAGGATACATTATGATTTATCTAGCTGCCTCACCTTCCATTTCTAACATACCTCTTTCTTTTATAGCAGTTAATCTGACATTGATTTGCTTCGAAAGAGAGACATAAATAGAAAAAGCATGAGACTTGCTATGATATCACATTTGGTACCACTCATCCCAAGTCCACACAGAATAGAAAAAGCAGTCTCTTGAGGGATTCACTGCAGACTTGCTCACCTCTCGTCCACAAAACTGACGCAGCCGTGCTGTCTGATGAGTGTCAAGGCACCTCCCTATATTTGGGATTTCACTTACCATATGTTCCAGCAGGTAGTTACTGGCTTCACCTGAGGCTGGGCCCACACATTTGCTGCATGAGCAGACTGCAAGGCCAGACTCATCTGACATCAGCTCCTGGAAGACACCATGGGTATCACTGGCACTTACTCTGAAGGTGGTTACAATACCAGCAGCCTGTCCCTGGTAAGGACAAAGACAGTCCCATCAGCCCTGACTGCTTACACTGACATTGCTTCCCCAGATAGACAAGTATGGGGATTTGGTGGATGTCCGAGTATGCGACGTTTCACCTCTGTTGTTAGGAAGCCACAGCTGACAAAACATCATCAGTCCTTCTTGGCCCTGGGTGGCTGAATGAAACCCAGTAAGAGTTTGGCAAATGCTAATACACTGTCTTGAAAGGATAGCAGAGCGAACTTCAGAGTCAGCTTAAATCTGAGTAAAAACAAGACACCTCCCCATTATCACCATATAATAGGTCCTCCCCAACAAGCCTGTCTATTCCTAGGCATGAACTCGCACTGCTGGAGGAGAGCTTTGGATGAGATAGAGGAGGAATGATTACAGATTACCAGAAATACACGTTATCAGGTATACCATTGGGTTAGGAAATTGTCAAATGCCTGCTTGTTGCTTGAAAACATGCAAAAATGTCCTTTAGAGGGTTAAAGGAAAATGGGTTTCAACTGATACACTGCTATAATTTTTTAAATGACATTTCATGTCTATGTCTGCAGCACGGGGGGTTGAGCTGCCAGAGTTCAGCATCTATCTGTTCAGCAAGGTAGCCTGGTTCAAGCAGAGCACAGCAATAACACAGGGTTTGTGCTGCCAAGAGCCAAATGGCTTTCCTAGAACTGCTGACTCCCCAAATCACTTCTGTTTCTTTCTTTCTTGCAGGAAGCATAAATGCTCCATGCTCAACCTTTCAAGCATTTCTGTCAGCTGCTCTTTTAAATTACAGGATGACCCCAATGAAACATGAATTCAATAAAACATGATTTATTATGTAAATAGCAAAGAACTAGAATAATGTGCTCCAATATTAGACACATTCAGAGAGAAAAACTAGGGATTTTTATCAATATGAAGAGGCTGAAATAGCTATTTAAAAACAATAGTTTTAGACTCTGTCAGCTTATAGCTATAAATATTTGGGATTGTATGTTCTTTGCTATCTTGCCCAGGAAATGAAGAGACAGCACTGGGAACAATACTTTTTTCTTTAAATAATCTTCAACATGTGCCAATACAGGTGTAAGGAGAAACCCAGTGCTTGTCAGCTGCAGTGACCATACTGCAGAGATTGCCCCATTTTCCCATCAGATTGTTCCCCAAACAGACATGCTTCAAGCAGAACATATCTTACCTTCCAGAAAGCAGGCACAAAGGGGACTTAATTAACCATTTCAAGTGAAGACACAGCTTTAATTTGTCAAGTATTAATTAAACTAACCAAACCCTAGGAAATTACTAAAGGTGAACTGCAGGACTTTTCCTTTTCTCATCACAGAAAACATAGTTATAAGTCAAAACATGAATTTTGGTGGAAACTAACAGGATGGAAATCCTGGGTCAAGAAATGACAAGGAACATCTCCAACTTTGGAGAAAAAGTGGTCTCTTGCTGAAGCATGTACTTAGGATTTTAGAGTCCTATCTTCAAGGCCCTGCTTTTCTAGGGACGGCTGACAGTGATTCTGAAACGTCAAGTATGCATGACCTTCCTTCCCTGTGAAAATAAGTGAAACTTGTCATCTTGTTATAATATTTGAGGCTCAAAAGCTGTGACACCAGTCTAATCACTGCAGAAATAATGAATAAGACTGATGTTTGAAAAAATTCAAGGGATGATGCAGAATCCAGCATGGATTTAAAAAAAAAAAAAAGAAAAGAAAAGAAAAAAAAAGTGTTATATCTGGATAAAAATTTGAAATTTGTTGTATTTGAGATCATGTGTTGTTTGCTAAGTAGTGTTAAGTTTTGGCAGGGAAAGAAGAGGCAGCCCTGAGAACTATGTCTTTAAGTACCTTAGATTCACAAGCACATAAAACTAGGGGCAGGGGCATTGCAGAAATGAATATTTATTAAATAGAGCTTGCTGGAGATGGATACTGAAAAAAGAAGAATGAGTTTCAAGCACTTGAATGCATCTGTGCTCCTGCTGGAAATCAATGACGGAGCTGCAAATAGATTCTAGGCACCTTGCCTCTCCATTACTAGCTCTAATGCTGGACTCATTCACTCTTAACCAAACATGCTGCTTGAAAGGCTTGTGCTTCAGTGACTCCAAAATTCAGTTCTTCCCAAACTACGTCAGACTGCAGGATTTCAGTTATTTTATTAAGAGAGAATGTACTCCCCATGGGTGAAAAGGCCAGCAGCTGATTCCATTAGTTATGCAGCTGGCTCCACAGGATCCACTGATATGAGATGCAGACTGGTTTTTACTCATTTGCAAAGCATTTCTTTTTCCTTAAGCTGACCACCAAATTGCAGGATTTGAGATGCTCGCTGGAAAGAGTCAAATCCATTACCACTGAGGCATATACTTCCTATAAAAGTGAAAATTACAGTCTTCATGTTTAAACATCTGGCCACAACCCAGGAGGAATGTATTCCCTGCTAGCCATGGAAAAAATAAGTCTTAAATAAGTATAAGTTAATTGCCTGTAGTAATATAGAATCTTTGTAATCATTTATGTTCAAGCAGATGAGTGGATATTCATTAAGCTGTATTTTCAGGCTTTTACGGAGATTATTTAACACATATATTACCAAAATGATTAGCTGCAAATTGGAGAAAATGTGCCCTGCACACTGCCACTGTCATCTTATTCCATTCAGTGTCACTGAATCAAGGGGATAAGTAATATATTCACAAATCGACATGACAGGAGGAGGAGATACAGGGTCTGAGCTTCTACATTTGTCTCTATTCAACTGAGCACACACTCTCTACCTACCAGTGCCTAATGGGTTACTACCTTGCCTTTTTCCAGCACACAAGACACACTGGGGTTTAAGATCTGACCTGTCCCCTTTTTCTAACTTCTGGAAATTATAGTACCTGACTCAGGGGAAAATAGATAAAAAGAAAAATAAAAAGAAAAAAAAACCACTCCAGGACTCTTCTTCAGATTTCTATTTCCTTCTTTTACTTCCTTAGTCTCTAGACACTTCTTCCACACTTCCATTTGCAGAAAAGTGCCAGTGAGAACCTACATCGAAAAGGGATCAAGGAGGTTACAGGGATTCAACACTAGTAGTTCAATCAATGGGAGAGCTACAAGGAAAACAAAGTGACAAAGATTTCTTCATGTTACTACTACTAAGCCTGAGACACCAGAAATGTTAGATTGCCCATGTTTGTATTTACCACTACATCATTGATCAATGTATATTAATTACTAGTCCTTTGAAAGTATCCACTCCCTAACTGTCAACAGTGGAATCAAGTGATCTGGTTGCCAAACTTGCTACATTAACTGAATATCCTAGGCATCAGCAGATAATGTTTCAGAGGTTCAGTCACACCAGTATAAAACGATGCAAGCTCATCCACCACTCAAAACCTAGAAATACCCAGTGCTGTTCTCTGTTCTGTCTCAGTTACAGTGCTTTGCAGATCTTTCATAGAAAAGAAAAAGAAAAAAAAAAAAAAGAAGAAGAAAAAAGCCTGCAGAAAGATATAAGCTTTGAAGTGTCACCTAAAGTTCAAGATATCAGACAAAGCAGGAGAAAAGCATTAGAAATCCAATAATGGAAGCTGTCTTCCCAGCATTTTGCTCTCTGTTTTTCCTTTGGGGTTCTGTATTTTGATATCATCAATGATAATTGGTGGTAAGATTTTCACAAAAGAAAACATTGACCCTTAACCAAATACATCTGCCCCAAATTCGGCCCCCTTGAAATATATGCCAGCAGAGCAAAAGTGAAGACAAAGAAAATAATCCACAAGTTCTTTGTGAACAAAACACTCATCCTCAACACCAATAATACTTCCCTCTCTCCTAGTTCAGATACCATATTCACCTGTGATATTCACATCAGAACACAAAAATTTTAAAGTTGAGAAGAAACCCACTGGAGCACTGTTAATTTCTTGAATATATCTTTGGTGATGTCCACTGCTCCTATATCTGTCAAACAATAAAAATTGACAGAAGAAATTAAAAAATCCTAGGTGATCCTGATGAAAAAGCCAGATGGATTATCCAGGTGGGCTTTGTATCAGGTATAAGAGTGAGGGAGTAGAGGGCAAGTATGGAGTGCCATAAATTAAATAAAAGCATAAAATAAAAAAATAATAATGCATTTGGTAAACATATTTCCCTATATTTAGACTTGAAATAAGGAATTAATCTCTCAATCAACTACATCGAGTGATATGGTAGGAGGAGAGATAACACTGCACTGCATCTAAAAAAACGTCCTACTTGCTGATACACCGAGTACATTTAATCCACAAGCCAAATAATTCACCTGTGAATAACAAAATGTTGACAGGATATAAACTCGATTTTCAAAAAGGGTACAGAGCAAAAGAAAAGTCACTCAGGCCAGAAATATTGGTACAGCTATGCAGTGTATTCATTTTTCTGGAATGATGTTGTGTGCTAACACACACACACACAGCATTGCCAGGATTGGTCCCATAATCCCACAGTAAAATTACAGAATCACAGAATCATTTAGGTTGGAAAAGACCCTTGGGATCATCATGTCCAACCATTAGTCCTACTCTACAAGTTCACCCCTAGACCATATCCCCCAACACCACATCTAAGCGATGCTTAAACACATCCAGGGACGGTGACTCAACCATCTCCCTGGGCAGCCCATTCCAATATCTCACCACTCTTTCCATGAAGAATGTTTTCCTTGTGTCTAGTCTAAACCTACCTTGTTTCAGCTTTAGGCCATTCCCTCTGATTCTGTCACTAATTACCTGAGAGAAGAGACCAGCACCAGCGTCTCTAAAATGTCCTTTCAGGTAGTTGTAGAAAGTGATAAGGTCTCCCCCCAGCCTCCTCTTCCTCAAACTAAACAGACCCAGCTCCTTCAAATGGTCCTCATATGATCTATTCTCCAGTCCTTTGACCAGCTTCGTTGCCCTCCTCTGCACCCGCTCTAGCACCTCGATATCTCTCTTGTACTGAGGTGCCCCAAAATTGGACCTGTTGAATTTACCCTACTGTTCTGCAAAGACTGAACAGTCTCATCACATGCCAGGGAAAAAAACAGGGTGTTTGGTTCTTTCCAGTCTCTGGATAAAGGCAAGGAAATATCTACCCATAGAAAGCCAAGTGCAAACCTGATTTTCAATGCTTTTAGATTTCATTTTTAAAAAATCACAATAAAGTCCTGCAAAAATCACTGTGATTATCTTTCCTGCAGTTTGGTTCATTTTAGCCTGCCTTTAATTCTTAATTCCTATAACCATCTGCCTTTCTGGTTTGCAATTGTTTATCACCTGGCTAGTAATTATTAAAATTGTATATATAAAATTAATATTAGGGAGCCATTAAATATATTCTATAATCCTCTAAGATAACTCATTAAGTGTTGACAAAGATCTGACTCAAAGACTACTAGTCCTTCACAGAACAGCAAGAAGCATCTCTATAGGAGCACAGTTTGTGAACTACTCTGGCAGTGAACACATTTTTTCACGGACGATGGATTATATCTTGCCGTATAGAGCTGCAGACATGTAAAAGAATCTGTCATGGACTTTAATGTATAGCTTTAGCTACATAAATACTAAAATCCATAAGTATAAGATTAGACATCTTTCTATCTATCTGTCTATCTAATTAGAGGCGATAAGGCAACAGTATTTTTAAGTTTAAAAAGTGATGCAGTATTTTGAAAAATTGTTCTAAAATCTGATTTTTATTGTCTCACAATAATTCAATTTCAAAGATATTCTTGCAATAGAGACAGATTCTTTGCCCACTCCAATTTATCTAAGAATATTAAAAATGAATTGTTTCCAGACCATCAATCCATGCATGAAAAACAAATCTAACAAAGGTAATGCAATAAATGAGAAAGAATTAGACACATTTTCTGCATCTGCACTGTTTTCTCAGGGCTGACATGAATAACTATGGCTATCCAAAACACTTGAGTTGAGAGTGATTGGGCTGCATGGATGCCATCCAGCTAAAAAAACAGCATTTGAATGTAACAGATCTGATTGAGATATGGTTCATATAGAGAAAAAATAAAGCAATGAACTACAAAAACCAACCAACCAACCAAACAAAAGCACACAAAAAACAACAAAACAAAAACCAAACCAAAACCAAATCAACAACAACAACAAAAACAAACAAAAAGTAAAAAAAACCAAACCAAACCATAATGAACTACATTTAGTTGTCTAACGTTAAATATTGAAATACTTGTTCGACAGTTGCTTTTTTTTAGAGTTGTTGCAACTATAGCTGGGGATAACTAGGGATATCTGAAATCCCCATTCAATTTTGTGTTACATGCAGGTACTTAAAACTCAAACCAAATATCTTCAGCTTCTAATTATGGGGTAAAATGACTAGTTTGAAACACATAAATCTGAGATTTTTGGCTTGAGTCTACAGATACACTTGAACCCCTGCCTGCTTCTTCTACCTAAGTACCTCATAAAACTACTTAGTCTGAACATGTTTGAGGTCAGCTTCCCAACTGAAGCATTAACAAATTGCAAGATGAGCAAAACGAGCAGATACAACTTTTTCTGAGCTGAGTCCAAATTATTTTTTCCATTGTCTATCTGAAAGCTGTTGGTAGTGTTGTACAAAACAACATAAGTCCAGTGGATTTTATGTAAATCAATATGGAATATTTTAAGTCCTTGAAGATCTCATACCAGTTCATCTGAATTTTCTCAATGCTTCTGTATGCAGCATTTTATGAAGCAACTCCTCGGAGGACATTTCTGAAACCCCAGTAGTTCTCAGCAAATTAATTTCATGATACCCATGTGATTTAAAGGTAACATATTGAGAAGATGTGAGACATGAAAAAACACACTTATTATAGTGTTTAGGTGAAGTTTAATGCATAGACAATGGTTGACAGTCAAAAAAAATGCTTAAGGATTTTCACTTCAGTTTTAAAAGGACTGATAAGTGCTTGCAGTCTTAGAAAAAGCAGCTGAAGCCTGCCAGTCAGACAATAGAGTGAAACCCAGTGCATGCTAACTAACAAAGATGCCTGGTGTGAAAGGATTGTATTAGCTGTAAGAACACTTGCAGTGCAGAGGTATATATTCCTCTAGAACAATTTAAAAAAAAAAAACCCATTGCTACGCTGTTCTTGGGATTGGAATAAAAACCAACCAGGAAAAGAACCCAGGTTCCCTAAGGAGACTGTTCATTTTCCAAAATAAAGCAAGTTCTTTTCCTATAGAGTCACTTTCAGTGATCATAAACTTTCCCACTGCTGGAAAGGAACAGGGGATGGAAAACTCTGCATGTTTCTTTTTTTTGTATCAGTACTCTTTACACAGTCTCTTATAACCCACAAGATTAATACGTTCATTTAATACACCAAGCTATAGAATGACTTTAGGTAGCAGCTGGGGGATATTTTTTAACTTGTGATACACCACATAAAATACATGTCAAGCTTTAGAACAATTCAGCTATCGCAAGAACCTGCCCATTAAGATGTTCTGTGTCAAGTGAAGTTCTGTATTATTCTAGTCAACTTCTTCAAGCCTTCTTAAACTCTGAAGTACACAATATCTGACCTTTGGGAGTTTTCTGTTTGTTTTCCACATGCTTGACTATCAGAAGGAGCTCAGCTGCTGTTGCAGACACTTACTGTCATTTTGGTGTGCCTGTACGCTCACATATTTTGCTTGTCCTTGTGCACAGTTTGGTCTGGAGAGAAGTCCAACCTAAGATTCAGGGCTTCTCTAGCAGATATCCAGAGATAAATGTACTGTATAGGTATGGTGGTAGTATTATTGTCTTATAATGCAGTAAAGCGCCCTGTGCTGACAGGGAAAGGTCTGCAACACTTTAATAGTTCTTTCCCAGATCCAACAACTATGTAATAAGAGTACAACACTATAGAATTTACTTCTACTTTTTCTTCCTTAAGGAAAATACCATAATTTGCTGGTTGTTAGGGTATATCCCAAAAGGAGTACTTTGAAGAGGATATCAATTGGATCCAGTTTGCTACAATATTAACTTACTTGAAACCATGAAGAGGAGCTGCAGCTTTTCTCCTGTACTTAACCACAGAAGATAAACTGCATCCATTGAGCAGGGAAGTTACAGCCACATTGTCTCTTTGTGTTCCCTGTCAAACACCAGTTCTGATCATAATCTGCACCTGTACCCAGTAGTTGTTATACTTAAAAATTGTACCTTGCATGGTGAAATCCCTGTCAAATATAAGGTAGTTTTTAAAGAACTACAAATAGAGAGACCAAATGACAAAAAATATTAATGAAAAATTCCAGAGCCTTCTGTTTTTAAATATTAAATTCTTTTTTTCTTTTATTTGGAAAACAGAAAAAAAAATACAAATTCTGAATAAGCTGTCAAGAGAGCACCCAGGGGTGCTTCACATGCTTATGAGTACGTAATGAACCTGATTCCCAAGGATTTTAGATTGAGCTTTGAAGCTACAACACTTACATAGTGTCTTTTTTTTCACTCTTTTTCTGTTTCTTATATTAGTGATAGCTGCAGGCAAGGTTTGTTTTCCCTCACTCATTTGCTTCAGTTGTGTCACATGTCGTGGTTAGCTTCTTTAATGGAGTGTTTGCAGATGAGGCTGTAAAAATCATTAGCCACGGTTGGCAGATGCTAGGTAGTGCTAGGATGCTGTTCCAATAACTTCTTTTCTTTAATTAAAATTTTAAATAAATCATGAGGTTTTGCAAACACAAGACTACAGTACTTGCATAAGATGAAAGCTGTGCTGACTGCTGGCAGTGTTGATGCAGCTTTTTAGCCTCCTATTTCTTCCATGTTTTGTTTTGTTTTGTTTTGTTTCTTGGCCTTCACACAAAATCCCCATATGCACTTCTTCAATGCTTAAAAATCATTATTTCTGAAGATCAATACGAAGAAAACATCTGTGGCTCTTCTTGATGCACAAAGAGATTTACTCTGGGTTTGTTTTGTTGGGGTTTTTTTTACAACAAATGCAACTAAAACTCCATGTAAAGAGTAAAGGAGATAACCTATATTTAGTTACCTATTGATTTTTTTGTGATGTTATTGTGAAACATAGATGTGGGAGCATTAAGCATGCACATCAGAATATTTATTTGCCATAAAACCTGAATAAATTGAATCTTTAGCTCCTTGTTTCTATGGGAACAAGTTCTATTGAATAAACAGTCTTCAAATAATATTTTATTATTTCTAATTGCATTAATTATAATTCAATATGGTACATTAACATAATTTCAGTTGTAATGAGAAACTTTAATACTGGTGTAACCTTAAAAAAACAGGCCAGTTGAGCTTAAGGCAATTTATACTGCCTGTAATTTTTAGTTTCCATTGATACTAGAGCTAATTATTGAATGTTTGCATTTGAAATCTTAATGGGATGATATTTTATTGTGGTATAAAGAAAAGATATGAAATAAACATGATGAAAAAAGCAGAATCTGCAGAAAAACAGTTTTACCAATGCAATGTGTCACTATGGAGGCCTGGTCATACAATCTCTGCATTTTTTCTGTTTTCTGTATAACAGTTATCTAAACTTTTATTTGTTGGTTTTGTTTTGTTTTGTTTTTCCTGAAGTAACAGACGAACATCTGAAATATGATTCATAATACAAATTAAAAGGAGACTGGTATTGTAGCCTAGTTTGCTGGTTAGCCTCTTATGGTCACATAAAACCAGTGAAGGCCCTCACAGAATGTGTCTGATGGATAAGCATGCAGAAATGGGCTTCAAAACAACATTATGATATAGTGAAATAATAAATATAATTATAAAATAAACAAAGTGCAATTATTTTTAAGTGAATACAGCAGTGTTTAATCAAAACTAAGTTTGTCAAACTCAATCTGTCCAATACAAACAGAAACAAAAATCAACACCAACAACAGCAAAATGAAATATCCCAAAATAAAACACACAGAAAAAGGCATTCACATGAAGGGAGAACTTAACATCATCCTGGAGAAATTAAAACTAACATAAAAAGTTCACTAGTCTTTTTTTGTGTTACTACATTGCTGCTGATCATCATATTGCTGTTATCAACACATCTAACTACTCATACCCAGAATAACAAAAGCCAGGCAGAACATTGCTTTTAAAAAATGAGTCACTTGTAAAAGCCTTATTCATCTCTATCCAGCCTTTTCTTAATTCTTCTACAGCAATATCAAAAGCTCTTCCTGTTGAATTCCTTTTCATACTAGAAAGTCACACAAATCTCGACTTCAGCATAAGTTCAGGATTAAATGATGAGTCAGAATAATAAGTAAATTCCTGACACAATATGCATCTGTTGTAGTAAAATAGCAAGGGGAAATCTGAAAAATACGTCAAAAGAACAATGTATTTTACTTTATCAAAGACAATTTATCTATTTAATCATTCTCATAGCTGCATTTGTTTAGAAAACATTGATCAGTAAAGTTCTGTTCATGTTCTCCAGTGCTAGGACTTGTGATCACAGAAGTAGAAATTTACTTTCAGATTTTCATCTGCCACTACTGAAATCTTCTAAACTTGTCAGAATTGATCATCTAGATTAGAAATGTTTCAATAAGTTGTAAAAAGCCATTGCAGAGATTTTCATTTAACAGCTGGAATACCTAATGAATTTGAATAATTGTTTTATAACTGTAGCATGCTAATGGATCTGGAGTAATTTTTATTTATTACTAAAAGGAATTATTCATTGTCTATAAATATTTCAATTATATGTATTTGAAAATGCAATTATTTTGCATTTGGCCACATGTTATGTAAACATGATGAGTCCAGAGGGGCAAAAATTATCATTACAATCTTCTTTATTCTGCTTTATTGTTCCTTGTGATCTGTGATGCAGTCTGAAATGGCAGGATTTTTTTAAAGTAGAATGACAGTAATTCCTTTCCAATATAGCCTGAGTTTGAGAGAGTGAAGTCATGATTCTTATTACAAAGAAGATAGCCCTTCTTGTAATAAAGACTACTGCACATTTTATCCCCAAAATAAGTGATAAATAGATTTTTTATGCCATTTTGTAAACCTGTCATAATTAACTTAATAAAGTTGTTAGAAGTTGTGTTTGTAATTTGTTCCAGGACCATGTAACTAAAGCAGTTACTTATTGGGAAAAAACATTTTCAGGAAAAAAAAATCCCTGCAGTAAATCCTGATGGACAGAAATGATACTACAAATTAAAGTTTTAGTTTCAGTGAAGTTTGTAACTGAGGAGGACACCCAAAAAGGAGAAAAGGCACTTAAGGTATTCATTTTGAAACAATTGAATGAGGCCCTTGTCATCACAGCAGGAAAGAAACAGAAAAGCACTTAAAGCCACTGCCTGTAAAAGTAATTTATTTTAGCAATCATCTCCAAAGTTATACAGGAAACAAAATTCAAAGGAAATAACTGATGATAGTTGATTAATCTAAACTCCAACAGTCACTAATTTATAGGAATGAGATATGTATTAAAAATTCCCACAATGTAAACGATATAAAATGAAGTGTATCAGAAGATGTTTTTTAAAGTCAGCTAAAAATAAATTGTGTAAGCACCTTAGCTAGGGTGAAAACTTCAGGAAGTACAACCCAGCAGGCAAAAAAATGCATATTCCCAAGAATTCAAAGCATGTGGTTTTGTCACTGCTTTGACTGAAACAGTCTTTTAGTTGAGGGCTTTACCAAACAAAGTTCCACAGGACTTAGAAAATTATTAGTACACTTCCCATCTTTAAAAGTAAAAGAACCTGTTTCTGGTTCTGTCACTATTTAAATTAATCTTCTGCCTGGTAAAATGCAAACACAACTAAGTGAGAATATTATGTCATATTTTAGAAAGCTGCAACCACTCAAATACTCTTCTATCCAAAGCAAAATCTAAATATCTAGAAACCAAGTTTTTATTTTCTTTGTGGTCTTGTAGAAAGCCAGCGTGGTACGAAGTCTCAAATTTAAAAGCTTTACAAGTTAAAGAACAGATTAATGTTTAGGGTAAAAGAAAGGGAACACATAAACAAATGTAAAATTAGAAGAAGGATTCATGAATCACCTAATCATCTTGGTTTGCACTTTCTTTAAAAGCTGAACAATTAAAAAGCATACAAAAAATAGGTTCACACTAACAGGAACAAGTTTGTGCTGTGTAGACTTATCTTTTTCTCCCTCTCTCACTTTCTTTTTTACTACAGTTTCACAATAATGTAATTAATGCCCTGTCTGGCCTTTCAGTCAGTCAGGTCCCTTCCCTGTCAGGGATGTCAGAGCACTGAAATGACACTAGTGTTATGGGATCCATGCTCAGCGCTTTGCTTCTTTCCCTCCTGTAGGCCCATCATGTTGAACTGACATTGCACATTATTCAGCATGGTGATGCCAAAAATGGGAGCAGCACATGCAGCAGCCTGTCACTGTGCTGATTTAGCCCTGACTTATGCCAGTTTACATCAACAAAACCCAAAAAACTGCCCCCTTGACCTGGTGAGAGAGGAGGAAACAAAAGGGACATAGTGGAAGAGCTGTAGGACTGAGACTATTCTGTCAAACTTTATATTTCATCTTGAAAAATGTTAAAAGATGGCCCTGTGTCCATTTGCATTTTTTGTGCATTTGAGTTGACAAGTCTGTGCCTGTAGAAAGCAAATAAAGTCTCTAGCGCAGTTTCTACCAGGACAGAGTTATTTCTATATGGTAGGTATATGCTCTACAAACCAGGAAGAGATCAATTCCTCGAAACTGATGTCCAAATCTTTACACAATTCCTTAGACAATGCCATACTACAGAGAAGCACCAGAGAAATGACCTGTCTTCTTCTACCTTCCCATTTAACTTTTACTTCTGAACTTCTATTGGCTGAACTTGCTGGAATTTGATGGCTCAAACCCAACAAAAGTGCACTGCTGCTAGAAATTACCATGGGATTGCTGATGCTGTTATATTGCTGAAGTAAACGAGGCTCTTAAAGTAGTTCTTTCCTTATATACTCAGAACCGCAGTATTGTATGGACACAAATGACGCTATCCAGGTCCGGAAACTCATCAACAAGTTTCAGAGCATCTCTTTAAGAACAATAAATTTTCATGATGATTTTCATAACAATTATTTTTGACCTGTACATTTTAAGACCTATTTGTTTAGCAGTACTGTTTCGAAAGTTTGTTGTTGCATTTCACGTCTCAGTGCATTCAGGTAGCAAGTGTCATTGATATTCATATAACTCTGGTAAGACCAGCTCAGATAATCTATTCTTGTCATCTTTGATTTGATAATAATGCTTCTTCTAAATGACCCAGGTTATTTTACAAAGGAGTAGACATATTTCTGTTGTGTGCCACAGAAATATTTTACTTATGTCAGAAAAGGCTTTTAAATAGTCTACCAGGCTCAGGGAGAGTAATGGCTACCATTCATTTCTTTTTGCATCTTTGCAATATACAACAGAGATTGAACAATGCAAGAACAAGTGTGATGAAATTAAGCTTATCTGAGTTTGAGGTCAACAACATTGTGGAGTCTATCCATTTCTCAAAAAAAGAATAAGATTTTATGTTTTGAAAAAAAGGATACCTTTTAACTGTGAATTGGCCCGGCTAACAACAAGTGAACTCTGCTTTATACTACAGATGTAAGCATGAACAGAATTATGAAGAAAGGTCTTTCAAATGGGTGTGCTCTACAAAAGGAACATTTTCTGTATACAGCCACTATTAGTGGCCTCCTTAGTGCCTTGAATCTGAGACCAGAACCTTTCCAGACCAGTTAGTCACTCAGGCACATGTCAGGGATAATTCTGAGTTACATTTCCCATGGTTCTGGTGGAGACTCCTTCCCCAGCACTCGGCAGTATATTAATGATTTCTGCACCTATTTTGTATTATCCTCAGGTTTTAGATTGTAGGCTTGTTTGTGGACCTCTGGGTTGAGTTCTTTCCTCCAAAGCCTCTTTTATCAAAGTTAACCTTTTGTACCAAGTGAAGTTCTCTCTAAAACGCATTGAAAATGTACTACACCTCCGTTTGCTTGTACCTCTGTGGGGAGGGAATAAGAAAGAAAATTTTGTATTTATGTTTTATAGGTAACAGTGTATCCACAAAATAAGAAAAATATCAAGAAGAGGTTTTCTGGTTTAGAATATCTTTCTTTTGTCCTCTTTTTGTTTTTTGTTTACAATTACTAGGCTTTACTTTCAATATATATTTGTTTGTCTTTTTTGACAATTTCACTATTTCATTTTTTTACCATTTTGAGGGTTTTTTTTCTTTCCATTAATGTTAAGCAGTGTCTGGATCTATCTGTTTCTGTTCATAATAATTTTCCACATTGTGCTGATAAATTGCTTCTCTTCTATCCAAATCATTCCTAGATCCATTGCCAAGTATATCTCTGAGAGTTTCTCCAAGTTTCTTCCATGCAAGTTTTTGACCCTCTCTCCACTGAGCACCCTACCCACTGAAATAACTGGTTATTCTCTTCCTGATTGCATCCAACACAGAAGCCTCAAAGCCCTAAAGAATGGAAAAAAAAACATGAAAACCGTTCTCATTTCCCTTTTGTAACAGTTCAAGCAAACATGCTAAAAAAAATAATAAATCATATAGACAACCAATAAATTTGCAGTAGCCTAATTTTTCCTACAATGATGCTTCAGGCAAATCTACTGTGGAAATAAAAAGGGAAAGGATTACAGATTTTACTTAGCCTCTACATCTTCATAAACTACTACTCCTCCCAATGGATTCAAAGTCCTAGTGTTGCTCAGTTCTTCTACCAACCACTGAGAAGAAAAGTTTAATGATGCTTATTAGGCCAATTCTGGCAGATCACTCAGGAGTTTCAAACCAAGTAATTATTACTTTTAACAAAAATGTAATAAAAGATAGCACATAAGAAAGTTGCAGAAAGTATTAGCCATTTAGTTCTTTCCACGGACCCTTCTCACCCACTGAAAAAATCTTTATTTCCTCTTTCAACAGGAAGTGTATCAACTCTGTTGATTCCCTGTTAAAATTCATCTGACTTGGCTAGCTATCACTCTTTCTATTCATCATTTCTATTCATAATTTCAAAGAAGTGCTTTTAAAGCTCACAAAGCCCTTATCAATAATTTTGATGCTGTACATACCACATCCAGAACTAAAAACACATTAGCCATGCTATTGACTATCCCATAGACAGAAGGCTAATGCTCATTCTTATATTGCTGAGACCTCTCTGCATCATTCAGTGCTTCCATCATGAGAGAGGTGTGCTATCTCAAAATATTTTTGTATTTTTTACAGCATTCTGTTTCCATTAGTTTTCCCAACCTGAGCTACTGTATATTTCTGATTGTTGTTGCTTGTTACCTCTCTTGAGGTAAGAATTAACAGTTAATCCTTCCAAAGCAAGCACAACTCATGACATAAAGTAATAAATTCAAAATTTAGACACCTCACACACATAGATTCACAAAGATCATTCATCTTTGACTATTTAGAGAACTGATGAGATGCTACAGACTCAAATTTGAATATGTTTCTTCATGATACATAGTTCTGTTTATCTTTTGCATCACACAGCTATATCACTCTCACTAAATTAATCTACTTTTTCATGAAGATGAGCTCATGGATGAAGAACAACAGTGTGAAAATTAATCAGATCAAAATTAAGATTATATTGTGAGGCATAAGCACACAGTTTGCAAAAGTGCACTTTCTCATCTATTTGACAAAGTGTAAGCAAAACTAGTCCATTCTTAACACAAGTTACTTAAAATTGTTTGATTCCTCAGTGATGGGAACTTTTCATCATACAGTAATATCCATGGAGAAGTAATTATTTTTGGCTAGAAAACTCCTCTATTTTCCCCTAGATAATCTGACTCTATGTCCCTTAGATATATTTAGAAGGACTACGACAAAATAGAAACTTGGAAATGAACATAAAAGAGAACTCAGAAACAAGGCTGAAATCCAGAAGAAGACTGTAATTTACCATAAGGACTGTAAGTCTCCCTGCAGAATTTCCTATCGTAATCAAGATCTTGGTTCACCTTTCTGGGTGTGTGTCCCTTAAAAATAAACAAACAAAAAGAAAACTGATTTTCCTTTTGAAAACCAGCATAGTTAACAAGCAAAATGCTGCCTGTTGTCAGGTGAATAAAGGCTCTTTGTTGGACAAAACATCACTTGGAGTTGGTCCAAGACTGCTAAAAACATTCTCAGAAGACCTAAGAACCAATGAAAGCCCAGGTAACTTATCCTTTGTCTGAAAAACAATTTTCATGACCTTCACGCTTCTAATAAACACCTAGCAAAACATATGCAAATGTTAAAAGTATTTTGCCTTTTTTCATCTACAATTATCTCCCATGAAAAGGCAGAGGGAAAGAAGAAAATAACCTGTAAAAATTAACAGCTCTGAATTATTCATTTTTTTGAGTATTAATAATATTTTCATACGAAATAATGATTCCCTGTCCTGCACATTTGAAATAGCCCATGAGGTTTTATGATTCAGGAATGACAAGGTTTGACTGCCCTGAAAGAGTAGATTTTTATTGTTTATGATTCAAACATACCAGATACACCAAAGTTTGACTTTACAGATAGTGTTGTTTCTGCCATGTACAGTTCATGGTGTTTTAAAATAAATATTTCACTTTTAAATTATGGAAGCCTCTGATCCTATTAACAGGAAACAGAGTCCTACTCATATCTTCTGTATATTTTGCTCACACCATAAGGCTTGGTGTGATTTTGTTACTCATTCTCAACATCCAAGACTCAGATATATTTGTGGGAAAATGAATCAGTGATAATGGTTTTCAAAGTAAAGTTAATTAAGTATGAATGTTATTAAGTAACATGCTTTTCATGAACTCAAAATGTGAAATAATTGAAACTACTAGTAATGATCCAGCTCTAAAATAATGAAAAAAAAATGAGACTGCTTGTATCTATTAATTGTTTTTAGCTATCACTCAAAAAAAAAAAAAAATCAGCCCAGTATCATAAAGATTTAATAAAAACACAGAGTCTTTTATTTGTCTCCAGTGGTATTGCAGCCAGGATGCACTAAGCTTCTTTCAAATTTCTGCCTCTGCAGCCAGCCACTTCCTCTGCTTGCTCAGGCTGGAGCCAGAGATGGTCTCTGCCATCACTCTCACTCAGCATTCAGCGCCAAAGGGAGAAGTGATAGGACACACAGGTGTAGACAATGTCAACTTTCTTTAGGAATCTCCTTTTTGAATGGGTGTACAGAGGTTTAGTATAGGTATCAGAGGATTATTCTGACCTTTCTACCTTACACAACTATCCACATACCAGATACCATATGACTTTAAATAAGAAAATCAAAAGTTCTCTGTTTCCATGAAAGAAATTGAAAAAGCTAAGAGAAAATGACAGGGTGTATAGAAACTACTAATAAAATGAGTACCAAATATCATTATTGTTGATATTAAGAAATATATCATTACTTTAAAAGAACAGATTCAACACAGTGCTGACTTATAAGGGCATAGAAATAACTCAAAATACAGGTAAATAGCTTGTCATTATAATGAAATAAACTTCTCTAAAATACCTAAAATCCTTTCTAGAACATGATCAAATACAAATCTAGTTGACCTGTTACATCAGACTTTCATCTTCAAGCTAAACTATAATCTATGTTCAGGAAAGAATCGCCTTCTAAATGTATACCTGCTGCCTGAACTGGCCTGTTGAAGGGCCTGTAACAAATTATGCATTTAATACATTTAATCTGGTCTTTAATAACCAGAAAATAGAAAACTCACATAAGTTGATACAGAATTTGTGTGGACACACAGAATATTATACTGATTTCATTCTGACTGACAGGCTCCGTATTGCCCAGAAGACTGTAGAATAAAACCACTTCAATTGAGGAACTGTCTTCTGAGATCTTTCATTTAACAAAACATTAAGCAGAAAGGAACAAAATTGTTCAGCTTGAAAACTTCAGAATTAACTAAGACAAGTTCAGGACAACTGTCCTGGGATCATGGGATGAAAGTGGAAAGACATTAGGTGTTACTAACTAATTGAATTTTTCTGCATTAAATAAAAATGGAAGATCTGGTTTCTGTTGTAAATGTAGCCCATCAAGTAAGAAATAGCTAAAGTTATATTCTCTCTGAAAATATTTTATTTTATTGAAATGGAGGCTGAAGTTAGAGAGACGAAATGTCTTACTATCCTGTCAGAGGTATTGTACTTCTTAAAAAGATGAATCAGAAGGAAGTTCAGCCACTGTGCTACAGAGCAGATTGCTGTGCTCATTTTCACAAGTGACAGTGATGCAGAAGGTAGGACCACAGACAGGATAGCAGTGGGAACAGAGGCAAAGGAATGGAGAGGTATTGAGTGGACATTACATGACATTGTCTTGAAAAAGCAGCTTTCGGGAAATTTGCTCATTGACTGATTTTACACAATATTTTAGAATTTATTTTATTTCATCGTTTTCATTCATTTCTTTAACACAAAACGGTAATCACATTAAGAAACTGGCCAACATCACAAAGTCAGGAGGATAATCCATTCAAGAGATAACTGGAATAACACCTGGGAAGAACCAGATGACCTTGAAACATGAAGAAACAGAAATGTAATAGTAAAATAAAATACAAAATCCTGAACTGAGAAATAACAGGAATTTCTATGAGAAGCTGTTAAATGCATCAGCTAGAACTGAAGGAGGAGAGAAATATAAGTACATTAGCTAATCACAGCAAGATCAATAACCAGAAAAGTCAAGCAGTTACAAAAAATAACCATTAAAATGTGTTTCAGTCAAGCTATTTCTAGTTGAACTAGGTACATAGAAATGTCATGTTTGCATCACAATGTGATTCCTAATTTAAAATATAGCTTTCACCACACATATTTAAATACAAGGAACTCAGACAAGAATAGGTGTAGAGAATAAGTACTGGTAAGCTGTGAGCAATGACTAGGACGTCATATGAAGTGAGGTTAGATGAAATTGACTTGTTTTCCGTCCAGTACAATGAAGTCCATGATAAAGATTGTTATCTGTAAGTCTGTGGTAAGCAACAGAGGAAAAACAATGCTTTAATTTAGAGTGTAAAAAACCAAGCATGTAATACTATGTAAGCTGTTATTAAGAGATCAGTAAAATTCTAGTTTCTAGCCTGTCAGGCAGTGAATTCTGGAAGTCTTTTTTAGAGGCTGTCCTGGTTTAACCCAGCACAAAGCTAAACACCACACAGCCACCCTCTCACTCCTCCCCTCAGTGGGGTGGAGGAGAAAGGTCAGTTGTGCTGGCTGTGTCTCCTCACAGTTTCTTGTGCCCTCCAGCCTACTCACTGGTGGGGTGGTGTAAGAAGATGAATAGTCTTTGACTTAGTGTAAACACTGCTTAGCAACAACTAAATCACCAGTGTGTTATCAACATTATTCTCATCCTAAATCCAAACCACAGCACTATACCAGCTACTAGGAAGAAAATTAACTCTATCCCAACCAAAACCAGAAAAATAGCTATCTCCTATTCTACAACTTTCACATCATGCCCAGGTCCCACAGTGCCCAATAACACATCCTTTCCTGTCTTTTGATATATACACGCAGATATCATTCTCTTAGTCTTTCCTCTAAAATGTTTGTTGCATCCATTTAGTCCATGTCTTCAGTCTTCATCTGTCATAGAACTCCTTCAGGGCAGGAAAGATAGTGTGTACTGTTGGATTGTTGCATTCTGACTTAAGTTCTGCTTCCATTACTGCTGTACTTGCCCGGTTCTATCATTGCCGCACTTTGCCCAGCTTCATCAAGATTCATTCTTCATTAATCTGGGTAATTTTTATTTTAACACCATTGATGTGGCATATAACAGCCTTAGTAGTGATAACGTAGAGTATTATATAGCAGTTAGCATCATAAAATTCCAGCCATTGAAAAAATCAAAATTACCCAAAATCAAATTGCCTTACGTATCAGACTTTGCCATCCTTCCACATTACCCACCAAGTACACCCAAGTCCTTCAACAAAAGCAATCCCACAGATGGGTTTGCCTTTGTCTGAAGCAGGAATAACCCAGACTATCTTCCCCAGCATAACTTTTTGTGCACTACAGGGACTTTACCCCCTTCTATACGATGCAAAAATTTTCACTGGGCAGGGTCAGCTAGACTGGTAAATCTCCTAGCGTTGACTAACCAGGTGGCTTATGTTAAATGCATAGCCCAGTGTTTAAATGTTCCAGCACCCATTGCTCTCAGTGTAGTTTTTAGCAGTCTATTGTATCATTCGATTTTCCTGGAGTCTGGTAAATGATAGGGGATGTGATAGACCCATTCAATGCCATGTTCTCTGGCCCTGGTGTCTATGAGGCTGTTTTGGAAATGTGTCCCATTATCTGACTCAGTTCTTTGTGGGGTGTTGTGTCACCATAAGATTTGTTTTTCAAGGCCCAGAATAGTGTTTCAGGCAGTGGCATGGGATAATGGATACGTTTCCAGACATCTGGTCGTTCCTTCTACCATTGTAAGCACGTGACTCTTGTCTTGGCAGGTTTGTGGGAGAGTGACATAATCAATCTGCCAGGCCTCCTCATATTTATAGTTCAACCATTGTTCCCCACACCAAAGAGGCTTTAGCCACCTGGCTTGCTTGATTTTAACACATGTTTCACATTCATAAGTAACCTCTACAATAGTGTCCATCTCTCAATCACAAGCCCACTTATATGTTGCATTCCTTTCTTGAAGGCCTGAGGTGTCATGGGCACACCAAGCTATAAATAATTCAACCTCATACTGCCAGTCCAGATCCATCATTTCAATCTTAGCAGTCTGATTCACCTGCTTGTTGTTTTGATGCCCAACTCTTGGATGCATGGCCATCTACATGACATACTTTTACAACCAGATTCTCTGCCTGAGCAGCTATACCTTGACATAATCCAGCAGCCCAGATTCGTTGGCCTTTGCACTGCTACTTGCTCTGTTTTCATTGCTGTAACCACTACCACAGGTCATTTGCCACCATCCATGAGTTAGTGTAGAGATAGACCACAGGCTACCCTTCTTGCTCAGCAATATCTAAAGCCAGTTAGATGGCTTTCATCTCTGCAGAATGACTTGATTCGCCTTGTCTTTCAGCAGTTCCTGTGACTTATCATGTGCAACTTCACATAGCAGCTTTCCACCTTTGATGTTATTCTACAATATGATAGGACCCATCAGTGGATACGGCATATTGCTTTTCATTTGCTGGTAGTTCATTATACAGTGGGGCTTCTTCAGCCTGCATCATCTCTTCCTCTGGTGATATTCCAAAATCTTTGCGTTCTGGTCAGTCCATGATCACTTCCAAAATTCCCAGGTGACTTTGGTTTCCTATTCAAGCCTGTTGTGTGAGCAGTGCTACCCACTTACTTCATGTAGCATCAGTTGCTGATGTGTAGAGGGGATCCTCCTTTTGAACATCCAGCCCTGCACCACCAGCCAGGGTGCCAGGAGAAGCTATGCTTCAGTACCAATCACTTTCAAAGCAGCTTGAACTCCTTCATATGCTGCTAATATTTCTTTTTCTGTGGAGGATAGCGGGCTTTGGATCCTTGACTCCAACACCTTAAGATTCAACCTCAAGTCTATCCTGATGTCTTCTGCCAGAGGCTCCAGGTAGGGCCATTCTCCCCAGCTGTGGTGTAAAGCATATCTTTAACATCTTGTCCTGCCCAGACTGGCACAAGGGCTACTGCATGCAAAATCTCCTATTTAATTTTTTCAAAAGCTTGTCATTGTTCAGGGCTCCATTTCAAAGCATTCTTTTCATGGGTCACTTGATAGAGAGGGCTTACGATCAGACTGCAATTTGGAATATGCATTCTCCAAAATACCACAATGGCAAAGAAAGCTTCTGTTTCCTCTTTGCTAGTCGGTGGAGAAATAGCTGATATTTTGTTGATCACATCCATTGGGATCTCGTGACACCTGTCTTGCCATTTTATTCCTAAAACCTGGATCTCCTATGCTACTCTCTTGATCTTACTTTGTTTTATGGCAAAACCAGCTTTTGGAATGATTCAAATTATTTTCTTCCCCTTCTCAAAAATTTATTCTTCTGTGTTGCCACACACAGTGATGATGTCATCAATGTATTGCAGATGATCTGGAGCTTCATCCTGTTACAGTGCAGTCTGTGCCAGTCCATGGCAAATGGTGATGCTGTGTTTCCACTCCTGAGGCAGTTGATTCCAGATATACTGGCACCCCTCCAAGTGGAAGCAAACAGTGGCCTGCACTCTGATGCCAAAGGGATTGAGAAAAAAAGCATTAGTGATATCATTTGTGGTATACCACTTGGCTGCCTTTAAATCCAGTTTGTACTGAAGCTCTAGCATGTCTATCACAGCAGCACTCAGTGGCAGCGTGGCTTCATTCAGGCCATGATATTCTACTGTTAGTCACCATTCTCTATTAGACTTTTTCACTGGTCATATGGGACTGTTAAAGGGTAAACAAGTCTTGCTAATAACCCCTGGACTTTCCAGTGGACAAAATAGCTCCTGGATGTGAATAGAGAGTTGGTTGGTGTGATATTGCTGCTGGTGCACCACTGTGGTAGTGATCATCACCTGCTGTTCTTCAACCTTCTGCAACCCCAGAACAAAAAGGTCCTCTGAGAGAACAGGCAAGGTGGACAGTTATTCAATTCTCTCTTTCTCCAAAGCAGCTATACCAAAAGCTCACTGGTACCCTTTTGGGTCCTTGAAATACCCTCTTCTGAGGTGGTCTATGCCAAGGATGCACAGAGTCTCTGGATCATTCACAATGGGGTGCTTTACCACTCCTTCCCAGTCTGGCTCACTTCAGCCTCCAATACAGTTAACCATTGGTATCCCCCTGTCACTCCAGAAATACAGATGGATTCTGTCCCTTTATAGCTTTATACATCATTGTAGCCTTTATACATCATTAGGGTGCACTATGCACTGGTGTCTACTAAAGCCTTATACTCCTGTGGGTCTGATGTGCCAGGTCATCAAATTCACACAGTCCAGTAAACCCAATTGTCCCTTTTAGTCCTAGTCATAGTATTTGCTGCTTATTGTGAATATGAATAAGAAGTCCCTTCATCAAGAGCAGGAGTAAAATCAGCCTTTCTACTCTGTTTGGGGAACTGGCTGCTGGAGACTGGAGCATCAATTTTTCTGGAAGAACCCCCTTTTGCAATTGTTTTCCCTTGCAAATCACATACCCATGCATCTATCATCCATCAGTTTTGATTAAGTTAAATTCAATTAACTTGTACTACTATTAAGTTATAGAAAACTGTAGGCTTACAGAAATCAAGATGAAGTTGATTTTATTGGTAGAATTGTTTTCTTCTTTCATTGTTTCACTGTTTTCTTCTTTGCCAGTCTGGCAGAAGTAGGATGACACGAGTCCTTAGTGTTACACTAGAATATACCTCTGACACTTCAACCTCCAGGTGTTTTCCTCCTCTAAGACAAGTGTCTACATGCCATTTATATCAAGTAAAATTACTCATAGCAAGTGTATTTCCATGTGCAATAATTTAAATGTGTTTTCCCACCTACAGTTATTAAAAACCTGAACACCCCTAAGATTATGCGTAGAGAGCCAATGAAAAGTCAACAGCCATTTACGGAGGCCAAGGAGCAAGCAAAAGAGAAACACATCCTAGCTTGAGTGTCGAGTCAATATTTACTCATATAATGGCTCCCAGACTGACAGGATGTATATGGAGAATCTCTGTTTCACTGTGCAGGGAATCATTGGAAACTGGGCTATATACACAGTAAGATTGAACATCACTATAGTTTAGGCTGTGTATGGTAACTTCCCCTTGTTTCCTTAAATAAGTATTTTTCTTTTGTACTAAGAGCATGGCATGTTCAAATTAGTCCTACTTGCAATACTAGACATTACATGGCAGACAGTTGTAAAGAAACATCATTCCCAACTATATTTTATCTACTTGTCACGTAATTTCATAGCCATCTCTTAGTCGTATCAATTAAGACATGTTTTTTCTTAGCTACATTATTTTTTCATCCTTATATCAATGCTTACTATCATATTACTATGCCTGCATTATTACATTTCAATCTTCTACTTCATTATTACTGAAAAGCAATCTGAGCAAACAATCTAAATCATTATGACTTCTTTTTCCTTTTAACTCAATAAACCAGATCACTCTTCATTCAGGTTAGTGGGTTAATGTAATATCAAAATAGCTACAATATAATTAATTTAGAGTAAACAAGCTTTTAAAACCTAAACTATTCTTTACAGATTTCCCTGCTCCTTGCAGGGGCGTTGGACTAGGTAACCTTTAAATGTCCCTTCCAAGTAAAAACATTCTATGATTCTATGATATTTCTGCAAAGCTAGAACAATAGGATCACTGCTGCACAATGCTGAAGAATATACACACCCTTCCTGAAAGTCTTCTCATATATTAAATTTTGTCTTACACATTGAATCTATTATAGCAATTTACTGACACCTAGGGCCACCATTAGTGGTGACAGAAACAGAAGCAGTGGTACTGCAGTAGTTATTGGGATGAATTAATTTTACTCATTTAGAAAGGTGCACTTGTGACATGCAAAGGAATTACAGCATCTAGGTTTAAGATGCAGCCTATGAATAATATTCCCTATAAAAGGCATTATAAGATGTAGCCTTTTGACACATCAGAGGTTTAGCATAGAAGGCTTCTATCAATATTTGTACTTACCAAACAGAAACAAGAATGCTGGAAGACCATTGCTGCTTCTTTGCGCTTTCAGAAACAGAACAACCCTGTGAAGTAGAAAAAAAAGACTCTGGATAAAGGACACCTTTACCTTCATTAAGCATCTGTAGGAAAGTAACATGTCAATGCAAATATTGCAATTCAGTATGGAGAATTTACAAGACCCTCATGATCCACTTGCAGAGAACAAAAAAAATAATAGTGACATAAAGTTAAAAGAACGAATAACCTGTAAAATCTGAACATCTTGTTTTTTCACACTCTCCTAGCATCAAATTCAATATTCAGATGAGGTATTCAGAAAGACCTTGGAAGGATTAGCACCAAGGAACACATGCAGAACACCAAAACCATATTTAGGAATATAATGACTGACTTAGGAATTCCTAAATGGCAATATGGTATATCCGAATGTGTTAAAGTGATGTGGAGCACTGACAAACTGAAAGGGGTTGAGTGAGCAGCCAATGAGCACTACACATTCATACAGCTGTTCAACTAATGTACTTAGGCACTCACTTACAATTCTTACCTCCAAAAGGGCATAAGTGGAAATACTATCCATCCTGAAATCATGTAGTGCCACTTCATTGAAAAGAATCATTAAATTTAGATAGGTTAAGAAAATAGGGAGCATAGGCTTAGACAACAGTTTTTGCAGATGAACATGACTGCCTTAGGATGTGCAAAAGCAGTTACTGGAGAAATCATACAAGAAACATAATGTTTTGAAGCTAATGAATGTTTGATCTAGTTCAGTATTTGAAAAGTTAATTCATATGGACTTGGACAGTGATAACGTCATATGAATTAAAAATAGCTAGAAGACCATGACAAATAGGAATGATAAAAAGTAATGTATCAATTTGTGATAGTTCAGCCTCAGTGCTCACATAGATAAGATTAGATCTGTGTATTAGACAGAAAGATAAAAATATTCGAACCATCAAAGGGAGATGCAGTTGGTAACAATGGAATATTTATACCAGCACAACATCACTTGAACAAATCAGTGTCCTAATCTGTTTTCTGAGTAGATCCCAAACAATCTAGAACTACTCACGACAGTTCCATCCACTTGAACTGACATCTATATCTGCATATGATTCCCAGAATATGCTCTAGAGCACTTCAAACAGTCTTGACCTCAAATGGAGAGGATACAAAACCAGGCTGTTTTGTTCATTATTGCATCTTAATGGAATTCCTAGATAGTTTTGGCAATTGAGAAAGAAGATAATATTGGTCATGAAAGGTTGCTGATCATCAAAAATGTCTTATAGAAAGAGTAATGTATGAATTGAAGCAAAACTCCTTTTCTTCACTTTTGACTGGATGAAAGTAAGGTTTCTTATCCATCAATAATCATGTTCGCTGCTGTTTAGTTTGGTAATAAATGTGTAAAAAGTAAATAATATAACAATATAACATAAGAATAGCTTTTACAATATTTTCTAAAAATGTCCTAGTATGTCTCTTATGTTTTCATTGGCGTTACTCTCTCGTAATCTTCTATGGACCATGGAAGTTTGTTGGTGGAGATGGAAAATCAGGTAGTTATTTAGATTAAATAGTTTAAGATATAGACCATAGTGTTCAGACCCTTTTGGTGCCAAAGGCTATACGCTGTCAATATAAAAAGAGTCATTCTTCACCAGTATCAGAAAATATTCTTCTAAAATGTCTTTGTGTAACTAACTGAGATATCCACTGGAGTCTGTTCTGCTGGTGACGATATTTCCAGAAACAGCACCTTCAATGTCTTGTTCTCTATAGCCAGACTGATTCTACTACTACTACTAACACTGAATGTCTTATTCAAAACCACACATTGGTGTAGTGGCTACCCCAGGAAGAAAGAATAGTCCAAGAAAGATCTTTCTAATACCTAGGGACAATATAGATTAGAAATTAAACTGAAAAGTAACACAGTTTAAGGTTTCCCTAATGATATTACTCTGTTAAGTTTCAGATTCTTTTGGGTACCCCTCCTAAAAACATCATATACCCTTTCTCAGGAGAAATCTACCGAGTAGGGAGTTAGTAACAAAGCTCTGTCTGACTGTGAACCCAGTCTTGTGCACTATGTGCTAGGTCTTCTCGAGCAAGGAGAAATTGTACTGCCAAAACCCAAACCCATTACAACTACATTCTCTTATATTTTGAAAAGTCTGTCAACATACTGAATCTTGTTTGCATAACATGCAACACAAAAGCAAGTCCATTTTCTGTACTGTCAAACTTTCACACTGTGTCTGTCCCTTTTCTGACATACCTTTCTGATTTATGCATTTTTCACTCTCAAAAAACTTTTAAAAGAAAACATGAAGACTCCTATCCTCACAAAGCATATAAGCAGATGTGATGACAGAAGGTCACAGAGGAAGGACTAAATAATTGTGAATTGTGCTTTGAAGGAAGATGTTTTTAGAATGAGCAATTTCAGTTCTATAAAACTAAATTTTAAGGAGTTGTGGTTTGTTGGGTTTTTTTGTAGTGATTTAACTGCTTAGTTCTGACAAAGTTTTGATTGAACTTTGTCCATGTGTGGTGGTACGATTACCCCCACTCGATACAGGATATGAATCCACTCCTCAGGCCACACAGCAATCCATCGGAAAAGTACAGGTTGAGAAAGGCCTAAAGGCCATGCACCAGAGCATTAATGCACCCCTTTAATGCCCCTGGCTCCTGCCTCCCCTGTTCTCTGGGGACAATAATGACAACTGCCTCCTGCAGTGGACCAGAGCACTGAGGCATCACGTTGGCACACCTGGCTCCTACTCCCCTCCTTATACCTGATACACTTGTACCTGGGTTGTGGCCTAGAGGTGTGGTAAACAGGACCCTAATATGCAGTAAATTCTGGGCAGGCATGCACAACTGATGGAAAAACACCAGGACCCTCAAGTTCTGGACATGCACAAACCAGAATATTGCAACACTTGAGTTAGGCCAAAATGGAAAAGTACCTGACAGAAGTCAATTATCTCAGACCCTATAAACAGTGATACAAAATGAGACCCTTTGAGCTCTCCCAGATCACAGTGGGTTGCATCCAGCATCTCCCCTCATCTGGGATGCCTCTCAGGACCATCTGCCAATGAAGTCAATGCAAGGTTTGGGCAAAACCATCTCCTCGACACTCAACTCCTGCCTCTGAGAAATGCTGATGCATTGTGAGCATTTACACTAAATTTCAAGGGGGAAATTTTGACTATAGAATCTCTACCTATCTAGGTATTTTATTTTATTCATTTGCTTTTATGAGTGTGGGCATCTACATATTTCACTGACCAAGTATTTCTGTGTCTGTATGTTTTGTGTTTATGTATGTACATGTGCTTTGGTTGGAGATACCTGGGATTAAGTTAGTACAAATCTTGTTATCCTCAAACCTGTAATTAAATCTGTTCTACTAAATTACTTGTTATAGTAAGTGCTGCTAAAATCAGACTTTGATTTATCTCATTTTATTAATAAATTTTTAGTTGCTGATAAATCAAACTGTGTCTAACCTATTCATCCATGACACCATGCATCTTCAATCAAGCACAGTGTAACACTCCCTATTATGTATGTTAAATACAATATAATTGCCAAAGTATATAGTTGTACTGTACATACTGTGATGGGAAATTGAAAGCTAAAAATAGGCAGAAATAGTTTACAAATTGAATAAAATACAATCAGAAAATCACTGGTTAAAACATTAGGGATAGTTGGGAAAGCATCTAGCAGGGAGAAATCCAAGATTTTGGGAATCTAGATAGTCCTTTTACATTTGGCTCTCTGGTGGGAGAAGCCATTCATTCCTCTCACCTGCAAGATGTATATGTTGATTATGACAAAATTCACCTTTTAAAATAGAAAATCCTTCTATCAGGTGAAACACAAGGCAGGCCTAGTGTTTGACATAACCTAAAAATATTCCAAAATTAGAAACTCTGTGAAACTGAAAGATAGAAAAAAACCCTTGGATTTAGACTACTTAGAAGACATATTTCCAAGTCACATATACTATTAATAGCCATGTTCTGAGTGTGTTCTTCTTTCTGAACATGAAGGCAGAAGGAAAGGCTGAATGATACATATTGTGCAAGGGCAGCCTAAATGATTCATCAAGCAGTTGGAAAAAAAAAAAGATAATAATTCAAGAATGATAACTATAATTTCCAGATAATTGAATATTTTTTTTTTTTCTATATGGAGTGTTAAGTCTTAGTTTTATACCAAAAGTATAACTTTCTAGGTATTTACAAAAATGACCCACAAAGAAACTATACTAATGGGAGTACAACCAGCCTCATTTGTTGTAAATTTGTTGCATCAGTAAAAGTAGTAGATGATAAAAACCATAATTGCAGCCTAATTGGAATTTTGGTACAGAAAATGTTATTCTTGTCCTTTCAAGTCTCATTCATACCTGCCTTACCACCTTTGTACCCCAACAATGAAACACTGTCTTTGAGATCATGTTTGTCACTTACCTAGAATTCTCTATGAAGAATTGGCAAGATCATATATTTGACCTTTACTAGATTTAAGATTAACACTAACCTGCTTTGATGGGTCTGGAGACCCACCAATGGAAATTCAGTAGCATTATTAAGATCCTAAGAGTTTCCATTGTGTCTGTTTCTCTCTTTTTGTGGTCAAAGCTTCTCTTGCAAGGAGAGTTTTCTTATTATATCATTGATTTCCTGAGAAGGAGCTTTGTTGCTTATAAAAAAAGTGAGGGCTCCCTCTGTCATCCAGGTAGAGGCAGACACATCCAAAGCTGATCTGCTTCACTTGAACATAACCTAGGATGAATCACCATGTGAAAGTGCAACTCTTTTCACTGACTATTAGAGCTGAACCAAGACCAAACTAGATTACTTTGTCTCAGTAACTTTGTCTCCAGCCAAAAACGACAATTCAAAAATCAAAGAAAAAAATATAATTTACCCAATTTATTTTTAAAATCATTGTGGATAAGAGTTCTTCTTCTGCCAACTTTCTTCTCTTTTGTGAAACAGGGCTCCCTAGCTAATGGGAAAACTTCAAAAAGATTTCCATTTATTTTCAGTTTAGATAAGCACACTGAATTTCAAATAATCTTTACAAAAATTAATCCAACCCTTTGAAGGCTGGATTCAGGTCTTACTTGCAATGATTTGACCTTGCACCAGACCTACCAAATTCAGTAGCACTACTTCTGACTTAGGTTGGAATAAATAAGACCTCTGAAGTCTGCAAATGGGGGTAGATTCAATACAAGAACTGCTTGTCTTTCAAGATTCCAAACACTTCCGAGTCCAGCTGGAAAATTCTCCATAGCAGCATCTCTCAAGGTGTCTTGTCACTTCCAGTGTTGACCAGCTACCAAAAATTCAAGAGCTATAAAAATGAGAAAAGGAAAATGCACTGAAACATTTCAGAACCTCCATAGTCTTCATCACATCTGGAAATTGGGACATTTTTGCAAAAACACCTACAGATAAGACAGAGTGAAGAGAGCTGTTTAAATTCCCAACTGATTTTCTGTCCCTAATTCTATTCTTGTACTCAAGTTTCCCTTCAGTCTATTGCTGAGTGCAAAATTATGTTTCATTTCAAGACATATAGTGACTCTATGACTGGGTTTTAGCTCATTGCTTTCAAAAGTGCTTTTATGAAATGGAGAAATGAAAAGTACTAAAATAAAATCATGTTATATTCTTTAAATGTGTCACTTGCATTATGCTGAAGACTTGACCAGTCCTTCACATAATGTCCAAGAGATGACAGGAAGGAGTTCCCGCTGTGCAGCACAGAACTCTGAAGAAGCTCAGTTGTGTTGTATTTCTCAGCAGAGATTCATAGTTAGATTCTTGTCAAGCATTAATGTAAAAGATAAAATATCATCTCTTGATAATCAACCAAATTTTTGCATACATTTTTTCCACCCAGTTATCTCTATTAAACAGATAAAAATTATTGTTGAGCAATATATTTTTCTTCCATTGACATTTTCAGCATAAAAGCAGATTATTATAACTGCAGAAGCAAATGAGAAAAAAAAAATTGCTTTCACCAAGTTTGTATGAAACTCACGATTAACTAAATCAGTTTTCATTGGCTTTCTTTGCATCCCTTCTATCCTTTATGTCTCTCACTGAACTATGAAATCTGGCCCAGACTTCAATGGTTCAGAATCATTTTTGCAGAAGAAAGCAGTATCTTACCAGTGAAAACAGCTTGAATAAATACCTTCTCTTCTTTACATATTTGGAAACAATAATTGCATTTGTTCCATTGTCTTAAATTGCAGGTCTAAAACTTCTTCCAGGCCAAGTTATGGTTTGCCTGCCCTTTCATTCCCTGATGGACACTTCCACCTCCTTCTTTTGATTTGTCATGGAAGATCATTTGACCACACGGCTGTCAGTTCAAGGTTTGGCTGAAAACAACTTATAATAATAATAGTAACCATAATAATAAACAGCAATAATTATGTATGTATATATTCCAACATTAACATCTCCAGACTGAAATAAGACCTCTGTTTTATCTCTTTGATGTTCACAATGTGGAAATGATTTTGCTTCTGAAGCTATTTTGTGGTGGTCTCTTAGTCAATCCACCCACTTCTCTGTCTCAATTTTTCCATTAAGTTTTCCATTTTCCCATTAAGAAAATACAATTTTGAAGTCACCTGCCTCTACAGTTATTAATTATTTTTCAATGTTCAACTCTCAATCTTCATCATGTTGTCACTTATTTTATTTTAGGTGAAGTATGCCAACTTCTCACTCCCTGTGACAAACTCAAGTTCCTCAGCATCTTTTGCATCACTCAGATCCTGCCTATATTTCCTCTTGACTTTCATGCCATAAGCCTCAAGCCACACAAGCCATTATCTCACAATATTGCTTCTTTGCCATGTACATCTAACTTTCTTTTAAGCCTTACAGAGCTATCAAACTCTTTGGGAAGCAATGATACAGTCTACAGCAATCTGGTGTGAAGACACCAGGAGCAGACGTGGGATCATTGAAGAACAACTTCCAGACCTGGAGAGCAATTAGCATTGTTGAAACAGCACTGAAGGCAACACATTAAAACAAGAAATCCTATTCCACTGCAAAGAAGAAAGGGCTAATGACTGCAATGAACCTTCAGCCTCCTCTTCCCCACAGCTCAGCCTCATGTATTCCTTTCCCTTCACTAGTATTTCCCTTGATCCCCCTGACAGCCTCCCTTTCTTCCAAGCAGAGTTTACTAATGATGACACAGTCCATATCTAGTGGATGTCCACCCTAGCATTTCCAATCCTTCATTTATCTTGCCTTTTTGGAGATGTAACCTTGTGAAGGCTTGAGTACTTCTCCCTCTGTAACTGGGAGAAGCAATGTCTGCTGTGTATATTAGCTTTATGAAGAACAAGCAAAGGAGCCTCTGACTCTCCAAGGGTCATTAGAGATTCTGCAGCTAGGAGATGGAAAATATAGTTAAATCAGGGGGAAGAAGGGGACAAGGTAAAGATGCATGGTTTTTTTGAGAAGAATATTTTATCACCTTGTCTCAAGTTTTGTGTCCATTAGGAGAGCAGGCACAAGCCTTGAATCACTCTCCTTTTAAAACAAAAGCAGCATTGCTGAGCCTATGAAAGCTTCACACTTCAGCCATAGGGCAGCATTTCACATTTGTCTTATTGCTTCGGTTAAGCAATGCTTGCTAAAACCCATCTGATTTTAAGAATTCAATGAGAAGAGCTGCCTGGCTGCTTCAGTAGGCTAAACTGACAATGGATGGATGGATGGATGGATGGATGGATGGATGGATGGATGGATGGATGGATGAAAACACTGATGCAAATTATGGATTTAAACATAAACAAGAGTTAACAAGCATGCTTGTACACAAGAAAAAAAAAATCATGTTACAACATAGATTTTCACTTAAGCAGTGACTGACAGGAGACACCACATCACTCCCTGTCACAATGGGAAATGTCACACTCAACGCAGAACAATATTTCCCAATACCATCTGGCAGTAAAAATGCAGCTTAAAGGGCAACAGATTCCAGGATACTTTCCTTATCATGAAAAGAGGGTGGTGATGTCCCTATCTAAGTGATAGTTCCAGCTCTATAAAAGTGTCTCAGTATTTTATGTGTCTTACTTAAAACTCTAGCTCAAGAATCTAATTTTTTTTAGCTTCCACAATCACAGAAAAGACTCATAAAATAATTTTTATAGGCTTCTACTTTTAAAGGATTTTTTTTTAAATAAAAGAAAAATCATGATCTCAAAAAATGTCAAGATTTTAACAGCTTTTGAATACTTCCAGCTGTCAATACTGATGCTACTACTACTAATCTGAATCTAGTGGTCCTGTTGTTTGCAGCTTTGTGACTTTGTTATAGTTAGGGGTGAGGGAGCAATCCCTGGGTGTCCTCCTTCTTTCTTCCTACATTGCCATCACCAGCCATCTAAAGAAACAACTGATGACAAGCAACAACAGCTTTGGGCATAAGCCAAATATGTACTTGCCTTGTACTGAAAAAATAAACTTTGTTGTAATCTTTGCCTACCTGTTGTCCTGTCTAAATGTTGAACCAGGATGATTGTAGGATGGAATCACAGGAGCTACCTGCCCCTCTGTGAACCCATCCCTTGCAACACAGCACTGTAAGGTAACAACGGCCTGGCATAAAGTGAGAAGGAATTAAAAGAGGGTTTCTTTCCCTTGGCCACCCCTTACCTCCCTGGTAAAAAATTTAAATCTACTGATTTCATGCTTCTCCATCACTTTTCTTTTCCTACAAAGCTGACAAGCCTTGAGTCAACTCTTCTAACAGTTTGATATATATTTATATAGCCTCTTAATCTATGGAAGCATGAAAAAAATGCTGCAATAAAAATTAACAAGCAAAACTGAAAGGATCATCTGTTGGTGGTCTCAGTGAGAACAACACACTGAGCTTATGTTAAAAAGGAAAGAGAATATGTCAAAATTATCCAAGCTGATGGTTGATTTCTACAAAACAATTCTCATTGCTGGCAAAATCAGTAGGAAAGGAGAAATGCAAGCTGGCACATGCTGAATTTTACATGAAATGAAAAGTAGTACTTGTTCAAAACTGTATTTTGTATGTCATGTATTTATGCCCAGGAGAAAAATGTGTTGAGAATTTTCCCAATACAGTATATAGGAAGACTGGATTAAAAAAGAACCAGTTTTTCACACAAACAGCAAACAAATTTTGTTGGGTTTATTTTTCATTTATCAGAACCCCTCCAAACTCTGGTGGGGTTTAGGACACATTACTGACCAGAGGCATAATATTATTCAGCTCCTAGTACCAAATTAAACATTCATGCACCCTGGACTTTTGTTTTGCCATTGGCTGATACAGCTAACTATTTATTTATTTATTTAAAATTTAACCTAGCAATTCCTTTAAAAAAAAAAATAATACAAGGAAGGAAAATATCATCCTAGTACATATTCTATGAAGTTTGGCAAAACAGCTTGCCATTTAAAAAAAAAAATTCAGTGGTAAAATGTTTCTTGGTAATAAATCCATACAAAATCTATAGAAATACCAGCTGTTCCTGAGGAAACCTTAAAGCAAAATTAACACTTCAGTACAATTTTAGCAGCTGCAACCTCTAGGCAGTAGCTGAGTTGATGACCAGAAATAGCTATTATTCACAATTCATATTAACTAAAGCAGGGAGTCTTCTGGCACTATACTTGCAGTCTGAATGGAAAGTAAGATGGCACACAAAGGTCAGCTCTTCTGAAGACATGAATCACAGAATGGTTGAGGTAGGAAGGGACTTCTGGAAATCACCTGGTTCAACCCCCGAGCTCAAGTAGGGCACCTAGTGCCAGTTTGCTCAGGTTTGTCTTGGCAGTTTTTTCATATCTCTAAGTATGGAAACTCCACAACATCCCTGAGCAACCTATTACGGTGTTCAGTCACCCTTAGAGTAAAAAAACATTTCCTGATATTCAGAGGGCATGTCCCATGTTTCAGTTTGTGCCCATTGCCTCTGGTTATGTCACTGAACACCACTGAAAAGAGCCTGGCTCCGTCCTTTGCACAGTCCCTTCACATATCTATATACATTGATAAGATCCACCTGAACCTTCTCTTCTCTTGGCTGAACAGGTCCAGCTCACCTCAGCCTTTCCTTATATGCGATGTACTTCTGTTCCTTAAACACCCTTGTGACATTTTGTTTAACTCTCCAGTATGTCCATATCTCTTTCATACTGGGGAGCCCAGAACTGGATCCCGTACTCCAGGTGTGGCCTCACCAATGCTAAGCGGAGGGCAAGGATCACTTCCCTTGTTCCTGCTGGCAGTATTTTATTTAATGCAGACTCTACTCTGATGACATTACATTCTTTGTGGGAATGTATTAAGGGACACTGATACATGCTGATGAGACTCTGCTTGTTACTACTGAAGAAAAAATATCACAGACAAAGAAACAAAAACTTATGTTTCTCACTAAGACAGCCACCTGTTTCTACTTCTGAAAGCAAGAGAGGCAAGTAAGCACTTGGAAAGTTAGTCCCTGAGTGACTTGAGACTGAATATAGTACCAGAACTGTCACTGTTCAGAAACCCCTACTGTTTTTCAAATCAGCACCTACATTCAGAATAAGGTGCACTGTGCTTATGTCCATTCCAGAGTTCAGGCAAAATCTACTTTCACAGTAGGTACATGTAAAAGGAGAGTTTTCATCAACATGCATTTTTGGCTACACCGGAGTATGAGCAATCGTTAAGTAGCAAGGTATGGGTCTATCAGGTTGTTTAGGGTTTCTTCTAAATCAAGTACAAACTTCAGCAGAAATTCCCATATAGAGGCATACTTAAATTTCTTTCCATTGGAAATGGAAATGTAGTTATGTGTGTACTTGTGGAAGATATTTTTCTTCTCTTCTTTCAACTCAGCAAATGATCTGGGGACATGACAAGTCTGACTTGGAAAACACAGTAATCAGCTGAATGAGTTAGCTTTTCACATATATTCTGCACTGCCATTCTGCTAACAGCTCCCTGTAACTGCAGCTCACATCCAGCTCCCTGAATGTATGTCACCAAATCAGGTACGATCTGCAGCTCCAAGCCACATGACTATGTGACTCCCAAGGTGAATTTTATAGCCTCTCACAGACCTTCAAATGCTATCCTTTGCTGTCACCCTCTCCTTCCTTTGCCAATCAAACCTATGCCTAGTAAAATGACAGAGTATCCACAGAACTAAAACGGCTAAACTAAATCTAAAAGTTTCCACAAAACTAAACTGCTGATGTGCATAGGTTTTCATGTGATTGCATAGCCTCTACTACATGCAACAGATGGAATTTTCAGATAACAGAATTTCTTTGGAGCCATGCAAAGACCAGCAACAAGAACTGCCTTTCAGCTTTTTCCTTTTCTAAAAGCAGGATCCAGAAAGAAGGAGTTAACCTGGTAGCAAAGAGCTGCATTATCAATTGTCTCATGTAATCTAGAAGGAATCAATCAGTACCACTTCCCTCAACCACTGTTGTCAGCATTTCTTCTTCCAACCCAGCCTGCTTCATTTTATTCCTCTCTAGTGCTCCATTCAGTTATGGAGTACTAGATCCTCACATTTATATAGATTCTCAGTTTCCTGTGAAAACAAATGGCAAGCTGGTACTTAATATCTTTGAGGGGCTGGCTCTTAGTCTGAATGTCCGTTTGCTAACTAAGAGTGATGTAAATGAAAACTAGCAAATATTTGGCAGCAAACAAAAGAAATATTATTTTACTAAGATTTCTCCTCTTAATCAACTTATACTGAGTGTTTAATTTTCAGTTCACAATAGCAAAAGAAGCGGAACCAATTACCTTTTTCCTGACATAATGAATTCAGCTATCCAGGCATTTGTTTACAGATCGATAGTTTTAGGAAGGAAAAGGCTCTAAAATGCTTTAAAAAGCTAAGCAAAAGACAGTGCCCCTGGTGCAAGAGAGCTTAGTTATTTTTCTTCATCTTTTTAATATACAGCACAATAAGTAGTTCTTGCATCCATTTATTCTAGAAAACATTCAACAAATAAAGCAGTTTTATTTTCAGATTCTATAATAACAACTTACTGAGACAGCAGTGAAAGAGAACCTGGCCTCTCACCCTGATTTGCAAAAGTCCTCTCGAAACAATAAGCAAGGAAGGGTGAAAAGCTGAGTTTATGAACCATTTTTAATACAAATGTACATTGTTGTGTGATATGTAAGTTGCCACCATTCCATGAAGAAATGTCATCAACAAATTTCACAGTGTGAAGAGGTCACACTTGCTTGAAAGCATTATTTCTGACATGGCCACCAAAGAGACCAGTACCCCATGAATTTGATAGCAAAGAATAGGCTTAACTGAAAGTCCTGCAAGTTGACAAAAGCCTTACAAATGGCTTTTAAAATTACTTTAGGCAGACTTTCATACTTAACCAGATGCTCATTAAGCACACTATCAAATAATATCCATCTAGGAATGTAGCCTGTGTTACTCTGATTGATAATGATATTACAGAAGCAGTCCCCACTCCCTACTCTGCTACTTCATGTTTCACTTGAGCAAACACATGCTAGGGCAGTTACATCTGCAAAATTGCATACCACCTATCAGTCAATACCTTTATAGTGATACTATATACCAAAACCCACATTAATTTTATCAATTTGTTGCTGGGCTTTGCAGGTGTGCCACATTCACCTGACTGCATATTTTGGAGAGAAAAATATTTATTTCATCACTGCACAAAATGATTCACAGGAAATAACCACAAATAAAAAACATCCTACACCTACAGCATCTTAAATAAGAAATGTCAAGATGGTGGTGCATTTAATGTTCCAAAGCTTTCTGGAAGAGCGAAAGCCATGCATGAATAAAGAGGGAAACATGCTACAGGGAAAAGTAATAGGTTCTTTTTGTCCTTAGGCCAGTGGAATCTAATCAAGAGTCTGTGCTACTTTTGTACGTTTTAGAGAACATCACCAGAGAATTTAGGTTGTAAGCGGTCTGCATAGCACAGGAAAGAAATTAAATAGAAGTTGCTATCATACTCGTGGCTAAATAAATGACTTCTCTGTCAGCCTTGACAAAGTGATAGTATAAATAACTTCCAAGGATAATTTGCTAACACTTGGCTAGTTGGCTTGATTCAGCAATTGTCAGTGATAACCCAGTTTGATTCTCAGAAGAGCAATGGCATTGTTTAATTATTAATTCTTGCTGCAGAAAATTGCAACCTATTATGAGAACCAATGATTTACCGTAGTAACATATATCACCAATGTACACGTTGTAGAGTCTCTCAGTGGCTACCTGTATCATTGTCTCAGAATGTGTAAACTTGTGGAGGAAATGGAGCCAAAATGTCAATCCAAAACTTCTCACAGGAAGTAAAACAACAAAACAAATCTTTGTTTATAAATCCTGATTATAGCCTTCACTGACTTACCGATAGCCTAATTCTGGGATCTAATTGAAATCTGGGGACAGACCTTTACTTGGTTGCCCTCTTACTTCTCATCATGTGCATTAAAACAGCACCTTAGTCATGGAAAAAAGTCCCTCTGCATTTGAACGCGTGAAGCATGAACTACTGCTGCAACTTTGCTTGTCCAAAGGAGATTGCTGTCATGCAGCACCAGCTTCCAGCACTTTATACACTAATAGTCACATGTTGATTTCTGCACTACTATCCCTATCCACCTGTCATTCTTCCCATTTTGAAATCTAAATCTTCCCCACATGCTGCTGTGGATTCCTTATCTAACATAGCGAATAAAACTGAGAGTGATAAAGAGCACCCTGATGTTTAGACATGCCCCAGGGAGAGAAAAGACACAAGCAATGAGATTCAGACTTATTTAGTGCCTTTCTTGCTGACAATTGCCAATTCAAAAGCCTCACATTCATATTCATTGCTAACTACCTCACAACAGCCTTTCCTTGACTACATGCTAACTGAATCCCACCCTTTCAAAGGTATGCAGCAGCAGCAGCAGATGTATTTCTATCAATACAAGATTTTACTGGAAAAAAAAATTATTATTTAAGAACTGCAAATAGAATTTAAACAATCAACCACCTATTGTACAATAGCCATTTTTGCCTCCCATTCACACTGAAGAGAAAGGTGGTCCTAAAAGCAGAGGAATAGAGGCGTGAGCCAAGCGTGTGAACCTGCAAAGGTCCCTCACTAGCACTGCTAACAAGAGAACCATTTTGCAACATCCTCTGCAATGTTTAAGGTCTCAACCGCTTAAGCATCATGAAGACTTCGAAGTAGAGATGAACAACAGATATGGTGACTCAGTCCAAACAATCACATCAGTACTCCATCCTAACAAACTGATGCAACACTATAAAAAAAGGGAGACAGGTGTGACCTTCAAACAGTGTTGCTAAAATTCTCAAAGCTCTGATTCATTCATAGTCCTCATTTTTTAATGCACCTTAGGGGATAAAACAGCTTGAATTTCATTTTTCAGAACTAAAAAATGCAATCATAGGTGAAGAAGAAATTTAGAACAGAGAAAACGTTTCAATGGGTGGCAAGAATCTCCATCTTATTCTCCTTGTAGACTTTTTCTGTCTTCCTTCTTCTAACATTATGAAGGTTTGAGAGGCATGATCCCCCAGTTGTTTCAAGAATAAGTTGTCAGCACTACCATGAACAAGGAAGGTAAAATGAACCTTACAATTTCTGTATGTATATATACATGTGTGTATATATAAATATGTATATATTAATAAAACCCTTGCACAAGTAATAGGCTATAGTTCATGTGCTATTCACCCCATGAAAAAGTAGTAAAAGAAAGAATGAAAAATAACAGATGCTAGATATTCAGCCTCCTAGGTGATGAAGGTAGTGAAAAATCTGAGTAGAATAAAATAGCATAGAACAGCAGAAGTCTGTGACATGGAATGAGAAGCAACTGCCTATGAAACCAACCAGACCTTGATGAAATAGATGGTGGATCTGCTACTGATACTAAATGTAACAAATATTAGGTATAAAATCTAAGAATAATACATTTAAAATCCCCAAAAACATGTTGGATGTTTTCCAGGACAAATAGAAAGATATGAACTACGACCTGGATGGTTTTCAGAGACACGACATGACAAGTGAAGACCACCAATGGCATCAAGGGGATAAATTAAAGAATGTTAATGGAATATCATAGCTGGGGTGATAGACATCACAAAAGGCAAAAACATTTAAGATATTAGCTTTCCACAGCAACATTAGCTTCACTGTCTTACACAGCCTATATATATGACATAAACCACAGCATGTTAACATCTACATTTCACAAAGACAACTCAAATGCAGCTTTTGCCCAATATAGCAAAACAAAGTCACTTTTGAACTCAGGGAAACTGAGATTAAGAACCTCTTGTAGCAATGCATGCATTGACTGACATGTTCCATGCAAAGACATGTGAGAAACTAGATCTAGTAATAGAACAAAATTTGTAGAGACAAAACCCAGTGGAAACCAACAGACACTAAATACCAATTCTTGAAACCGTCATGGCCATACACATAATCTTCTTTTTTTTAGGTTTCTATATCAGCTGAAATTCTCTAGAAACATCTTCATGAACAAAAAAAATGGTAGATAAATGCTTAAGCAGATAATGAGAAGAAAGACTTGCTGTCAGAGTATTCAGCCACTACCTACCAAACTGGCCAAAATAACAAAACATTTAAAATGAAGTGAAAAGCCTCAATCATCAGTCCCTTGAGGGCTGGCTACTGGAGGTAACTTTAAATGACCACAACACAGACACACCTACAATCTAGCAAAAGTAGAAGCTAGGTCTATTGTTTAGATCATATATAATACCAATGGCATGAATGGATGTAAACTTCAGCAATGCCTTCGTGACAACAGTGACCACATGACATCCTGCACAAATTGCTTCAGACAAACATCAGTCATTATTATTTCAGAAATTCAAGAGAAAAGTAAGACTATCACAAGGACAAAGATACAAAATAATGAGGTTATTAAAGAAAGGTTGCAATTACAAGAATAAACAAAGCACAGCTGACTGAAACCAGTTCAACAGCT
The DNA here is from genome assembly GCA_025331215.1 of Actenoides lindsayi. NCBI lineage: Eukaryota > Metazoa > Chordata > Aves > Coraciiformes > Alcedinidae > Actenoides > Actenoides lindsayi. The sequence continues at coordinate 49,683 of WTSP01011392.1, forward strand.
AATACAAAGGCATTAGAAGAATTTCTGTTAAAATCTGGCTAAAAAGGCTGCTTAAAAAAATTACAAGAGTATTTGAATACCATAAATTCCACCTAAAGGATATTACTGCTATGCCATTCTAATTACAGAAGCAACTGTCTTTTCAAATAAGCCCACAGAAACCTATTTCACAACACGTAAACAGAAATATATGAAAGCCTTTCAAGCTATAAGGATAGAAAAATTTATAAGCAAAATACAAAGATGAGAGGGAGAAGATGGGATTAAGAACAGAAGGAAAAAAGCCAACTTTAGTCTCTGCCACAGGAAATAATAAGCAGACCCAGGTACTGTGCAAAATAGATGAACTGTAATTTGCATAAATAAATAACCATTTCTTGCCAGCTCCCTCTTTTTATCTCATTTTATTCACAACCTCCAGTTCATTTGACCTTTATTTGCTTCAGCTGCACTTAAATTCAAAACTCACTTCCTTACAAATTAGCTTCCCCATTACAGCTGTCCAGAGCACATTTATGCACTTGTAGAAAACCTGTACATCAGAGCTTTAGGTCATTCATGATTCTTGCCCAAACAATAACGACAATAACAAAAGCGTCATTTTTCCATTTAGTTCCTAAATGGGAAGTAAGCAGAGAAAATATGGAACAGAACTTGGCCATTTACTACTTAAGGTATCTACAGCAAAAGAAATCAACAGAAATGGGGAGGATGTGGGCACTGTCCACAAAACTTCATGAGCTGGTGACGGAGAGCAGAGCATTTAATTTGGGCACCCATCTTATCCTGATGAAACTCCAGTATGTATTTCTTCCCTTTCCTGAAAGGACTGAAATCACATCATCAAGCATGGGGGAGGGACAGCTTCCAACGTCTACCGCTGAGTATGTTCCACCTTTGTACAAGGTATTTTAAATATTCACTGAGCCATAGAAAAGAATGACATTATAATCTAGTGGCTGCAGCAATGCAGTACACTCCTGTTCCTAGTTCCTGCTCCATGAACATGAAGCACATTATGAAGCAGAACAGCATCATCAGACAGTACCAAGAGCTGCCCATCCATCAATGCCCTACAAGACAGTGCTTAGGATGTGGTCTGAAACAGCAACTGCAATGGTGAATTCAAACTGAGTGATCGCTTCTTTATAAAGTGGTCCAACTATAGCATATCTCATTAGTAGAATGAATATTTAAATACCTGATATGAAGCAAAGTAGCACCAATATAAAAAAAAATTGCAGCCACCCCTTCAGTGTGTAGCATGATGCTTGGAAAATTCTCATCATGAGGAAGATACTAATCCACTAGGAAAAAAGGGGAACACCACTAGATTGAAATATTTGCTGGATTCCAAACAAATTTAAGAATATTTTCAAGCAATTAAGCTACTTGGAGCCATTTAGCTCCATTCTAATATAAATTTGTGGTATGATTTCCATTATTCATGGACCTCATATAAAAGAAACTATATAAATATACATTAAAAATAATTAAAAATTCATATGAACTTTGAAACTGTGAAAAAACATAAGTACTATTCAAAATGTTGATGTTTTATCTAAATCTAAATGCTAAATTGTTTTATTATAATTTTGGTGTTAGTTGCTTTATTTTGAAAAGAAACAAAAAAAGAAAAAAAAAACCGAAATGCACAGATTTCTCAATATTTTTTGCTTAAAAATTACTCATACACTTCAAAGACATAGCTTTTAAAATATAAACAGGTTAAATAGTTGAAGGAAAAGTCTTTTACCATCTTAGCTTCTTTTCTTTCTTGTAGAAATGAAAAGAGATCATCTATTCTGTACTAGTAAAAGCCACAATTGCCTTTTCTAATCCTACCTCCTTTCTTCTGCTTCTGTTTTAATCTTTCCCATGCCTGGACTTTTTCATTTTCATTCTCATTTCATTTCCCCATTCTTTTATTCTCCATCTGTTTTTGGTTTGGTTTTTTTTGTAGTTGATTTTCTTTCTTTCTTTCTTTCTTTCTTTCTTTCTTTCTTTCTTTCTTTCTTTCTTTCTTTCTTTCTTTCTTTCT
>WTSP01011393.1:6509-28330 GCA_025331215.1 Actenoides lindsayi
AAAATTTACACTTCAAATGTACTTTAAAATAACAGGCTACATAAAAAAATGTATTTTTCTAACTATTATGATCTATAAATAATATAAATAGAAATGAAAATAGCCTTCAAGAAAGGAAACACAATAAATTTTGCAATATAAACAAGGAAATGAATCAGAGAAATTAAAACCACCAGTTAATAAGAATTCTAAGAAATGAAAATGAGATTCTGCTAGTAATACATATTGGTCTTGAGAAACTGAATGCCAGAGGTTGATATCAAGACAAAAAATGTCCAGCTGAATTATTAAAGTGCACGGCTAGATTTACGACCATTAATACACACACATTAGTTACATGTGTTAAAATGAAGGAAATCAGACCTTAGACTTCAAAGTATTTGCAGAGTGAGCACGTGACTTCTTTCCTCTAACCTCCCACTTACAAAATATAAACTGGCAAAGGAGTCCTGTGTTTGCTGAAACATTAAATACTCCCCAGAAGAACCATCTGTGTACAAAAGGGGCCCAAACAAATTCAGACAGGTTACTCTTTATAAAGTAGCTGAAGTGGTAGGGGAAAAAAAATAAAAATTAATGTAATAAGAATTTTAAAATTTAACTTCTTCCCTACATCTTCATTTATTTTTCCCCTTCCCCCTTGGTAGCCTGAATAAAATGATTTAAAAAAAAAAAACAAGAAAAAAAAAAAAGGCACAGCTCTTCTCATGTGTCAAGTCTCTATTCCAAATGTCAAACACTATCCCAAGTATTACAAGTACTGAATAAAGACGTAAGCATTGGCATGTTGTTAATTAGGCTTCATGGGGAAATTAGGATGCAAAGAATGGTATCAAGGGAATTATCCAGACATGGGTTTTAACAATGCTGTTACTGCCCTCCCACAGTAACTTTAAACAAAATTGACTTCATTCCTCTCACAGTATGACTTGCCAAGAAACAGATTCGAATAGAAGGCCCTCATTAGCAATATAAGTTTGGAGGGTGGAAGTGCTGCTTGAACTTTGCATTGCTGAAGTATATGCAAGGAAAAGTACTTAGCTGAATTATTAACAGTGTCCTTGCAAGCCAGTCCTAGCTTGCCAGCCCTACTGCGTCAGCGGTCACTCCTGGGTTCTTAAACAGCAACAGAGAAAGAAACTTGTAGCATCCATGCACTGATACAAAGGCTTAGGATATCGGCCTTCTCTGCCAACTGTGGAGCTCAGAGGGGATATTCAGAACTTCTCAACTCCTAGATAGTTTCTGTTATGAGCTCTGGGAGATGCTATGTGAAGGCTGACAGAATTATGCAATGAGTATTAACGCTCAAACCTTTTTTAACTTGCTCCCTGTCAGCTTCTTTTGCTAAATTTAAGGTGTTTGTGATTCTTGAGTGTAGTGGTTATGGGCAGGAAAGTATCTAAGAGTTATTTAGGGTTGCTCAGAAATGTCCCTGATAGTATTCAGAGGACTCTTACCTTTGTGACAGCCTAAAATATTGATTTTACTATTAGCAGTGCCACTGAACCAAGCAGAAAACGAAGCTTGTCAGATCTACTTCAAGAAGCTTATGGATCAACAGAATACTAAGTTCCTGTAACACTTTATTAAGTCATCTTTAATTCATGATCTCGGGACACAGCTGTACACATAAAATAGGGCACCTAGATCCATTTTAGGAAATTTTCATTGAAGCAAGTTCTCAGAACTGAGTTAAAACAATCAGAACAAGATGCAAACCTATCTCTGAGTCAGGGATCTTCAACAGACAAAGGGTTCATACAGCATGGACTACCCTTCTCTTATCTAAGTTAGCTACTCTTGCCTGACAAAGGCAAAAGGCGGAACTCAAGATTCCTAACATTCAAAAAGAATACTGAACTTAAGGAACATGAACTCCTTTTGAAAACAGCACCTGTGCCTAGGGAGTGTCCAGAGAGACTCATGAACACTCACTCCTTCAGCTCAGCTACAAGGAATTAATGTTAGGAATCCGATGGCCTGTGTCCAGCTCTGGGAACCCCAGCATAAGAAAGACATGGACCTATGTGAGCAGGTCCAGAGGAGGGCCACAATGCTGAACAGGAGACTGGAGCACCTCTCCTGTGAGGACAGGCTGAGAGAATTGAGGTTGCTCAGCCTGGAGAAAAGAAGGCTGTGGGGAGACCCTATAGAGGCCTTTTGGTATTTAAAGGGGTTGTACAGGAAGGATGAGGAGTGACTCTTTATCAGGGAGTGTTGTGATAGGACAAGGGGTAACAGTTTCAAACTGAAGGAGAGTAGATTTAGATGAGATATAAGGAAGAAGTACTTTACTCTGAGGGTGCTGAGACACTGGAACAAGTTGCCCACAGAAGTTGTGGATGCCCCCTCCATGGAAGTGTTCAAGGCCAGGTTTTCTCGTGCTTTAAGCAACCTGATCTAATGGAAGGTGTCCCTGCCCATGGCAGGGGAGTTGGAACTAGATGATCTTTAAGGTCCCTTTCAACTCAAACCATTCTATGATGCTATGTTTAAATCTGTCTCTGATTAATGAGGATGAGGAATTACGATATTGTCACATACCATTCACAGAAGGAAGAGACCACTTGAAAACAGCTCTTGGCTAACAAAAAGGTAAAACACATTTACGGTCAGACAATGTTCATCCACTAGAAAACTCTCACATTAACCTGTTTAAGAAAATTCATGTTCTAGATACTGATAACAAAAGTCTAATGAAGCACTGAAGTGTCTCATCCTGAGTGTGCTCAGAAATCAGAAGCCAAAAGGAATGAATCAATTCTCCTTCACCTACTTCATTGATTTAGGGTTTTAATTAGGCTGACTTACTATAATTCACTGTTAACCATTGCCAAACACACTTCCCTGAACAGGCAGTGAAGGACTTCGCAGTGCTGAGCATGCTTATACCCAGAGATAACCGAAAGCACAGGAATGGTGAGTGGACACTACAAAGAACCTGGCTGCTTATGAATCACAGAATCATCTAGGTTGGAAAAGACCTTTAAGATTATTGAATCCAACCATTAACCCTACTACCAAGTCCACCACTAAGCCATAACCCCAATCAACGACATCTCTATGGCTTTTAAACACATCCAGGGATGGTGACTCAACCACCTCCCTGGACAGCCTGTTCTAATGCCTGACAACCCTTTCAGTGAAAACATTTTTCCTAATGCTAAGTCTAAACCTCCCATGATGCATCTTGAGGCCATTCCCTCTTGTTCTATCTCTATGTACTTGTGAGAAGAGACCAGAACCTACTTTTCTACAATGGCCTTTCAGGTAGTTGTAGAGAGTGATAAGGTCTCCCCTCAACCTCCTTTCTTTCAGACTAAACAGTCCCAGTTCCCTCAGCCACTCCTAAAGACTACATGCATTTATCATTGTAAAGCAAAATTCAAATGCAGAAAGCACTGTACGTTAAGGTTCCTTCCACACACACCCCAATCTTTTTTCATTTATGACAAAAATATTCACACCTTAACCCTGTAAGAGTTTTAATAACAGCAGATAATGGCCAGTAAGTAAAAAGGGAAGGGGAAAAAACAACTGACTTATGCCTTATAACTGATTATAAAAGCCTACTACAGGGTAATATACTCGGATAAACTTGTTGTACACATCTGGGGTTCCATTTTTGTACCTGCAGCGCTTTCAATTCAACTCTTATCAGAATATGCTAGTGATTTCCGCCCCCCCTCCCCAAAAAAAAAAATGTTCACATAGCTAAGACCATGTATGCCACCTATTCCTTCATTTCACGAGGACACACTTCAAAGAGCTTCTTATTTCTCTGTGTCCCAACATATCTGTTTTCCCTTCAGTGGGCAAGAGCTCAGTGGGATATTTCTTGCTTTTCTCACCTACAACATGAGCTGGAAAAATGATTTCCCTTCCACCTCCTCTCCCTCCCAGTCTTGCTGCTTTTACGTGTCAGCAGAATTAATTTCTGCATAGATGGGACCATTTTATAAAGGGTTAAAGAATACATTTAACTTTTTCTGGTCTAGGAAGAATTACAAAAATGACTGAAGCTGGTAGGTTTCATAACTAAATGAGCTACATCCTTTTCCTCCTATTTGTTTTCACCAAATTAATCAGTTTCTATCAATAGATTGTGTTGTCTGTAAGTAACCAAGCTCTATCCAGAGGTGAATGAGAGATGACAACAACTTTAAGACAGCACTTTGGACACTTTTAACTTGAGAAATCCTTTGTTGTGTGTATTCCTTCTACACTACAGAGACACTATATGTATCAACTGAGGAAAAAAACCTATCTAGGTTTAAATAAAAAAAACCAAAACAGAAACAGAAAAAACAAACAGAAACCCGAGACAAACCAAGTTTGCTTTTTTCCTCTCTTTTTTTCTTTAGTAAACACTTGAAAATGTTAGAAGGCAGACATAAATCAGCAATGGTAGGTAGCTAATCATCTGATAAGAGATGCCATTTTTTTTTTATGGCTTATTCCATGGATTGTAACTCAGTGAAAACTGTAAAAGATAAAGTAATCACAAGTACTACCACAACGAAGGAAAAACAGTTTAGTTGTGTACTTACAAGTTTGGGTATTTGTCTTTCTATCACTACCATTAACACAAACAGTGCACATCTCTCGACTAGGCTGAGAGTTCAAATCATAATGAAAGCAAATAAGAGCTGGAGAATGTCATTTCGGATAGCCAGCAGAAGAAAACTTATGGGTTTAGCTCCCTTTATGGCTTTCCAAACAAACAAAAAAAGATCCCCAGCTTGAATGTTTACATTACACATTATCAAGGGGGAAATGGCTATATAAACACAGGAAACAGCATAATTGGAGCACAGAGCTAATTAAGAAAAAATAGATCCAGAATTCAAGTATATCTACACTTCACAACATTTTTAATGGTAAATTGAACTTTGGTGAATGCAGCTATTTTACCAAGTTACAAGTATCTTTCACTTCTTAAACATTTATCACAAGAAAAGTATCTTTTTTTTTATAGGGAAAACAAAACACAACAAAACAAAAACCTTCTTGTACAGAGAGGGAATCTTCAATTTAACAAGTGAAGGAATTTGCCTTGGTGGAGAGTTTGTGTGGCTTTTATCTTTTTACTTTTATAAAATTCAATGCATTAACAATTACAGAAATTATCTAATTAAGTAATATATGTTAGCAAATAAGCACCAAGATTTACTTTACAAAGTCCCTATTTTAAACCCTCCCAGACACTTTCACTCTGGCTGTTAGACCTACTTAAGAGTCAACCCAAATCAGTTTCATATGTTTATTACTTTTTCTCTTTGCTTTTCCAAATCTTGATCTATAAATTTCGTGGCCAGGCCTGTTTTCCTCACTGTGCAGATGTCAACAAAACTTCTCTGGAGTGGAGTAAATGCACCCTGAAGAGGCCTCCTTGTGAGGTCCTTTACAATGTAAAGGGAGAGTTGGAAACCAAAAAAAGAATAAATAAACACTGAACTAATCAAAGTAATAACTTTCTGACTTAGTATGAAAAGTAAAAACAATGTTTTTTAATTAGCACACATTATCCCTTAAGGGATGTTGAACTGTCACTCACCACAGCATTTATTTTAAAAAGCTTCACTTGTCAGAATTCCTGAAACTGACTTTAAATATGCTTTCCTCAAAAGAAACCCCCTGAAAGCCAGAATGTGGGTGCCTTCTTCCTAGACAGAAGCTGGAGACATTAAGGCAGACAGACAAGCTGTTCTGTAGTGACAAGTCTGTCTAAAAAAAACCATCAAGAGCTGGAGTGACCAAATGTCATCAGCAACTTCTGAGTCCAAAATGAGAACAAACACGCCAAAATTTTACCTCAAACAAACAAAAAACCCTAAATGAAAATATAACAGTGAGGGATAGAATTAAGTAAATGGATAACCCAAATAAGAAGCCAAGATGTTGGCAGAAATATTTACTAGAGTTAGGAATTTAAATTCTCCAAACTGTCAGAAATGGTTATATTTGATACAGTGGTTCCTTTGTTTTATTTTCTTTAAAGAAATAAAATGAATAAATAAATAAAAATGGCCTGCTACAGAACTCCCCACGGAAATTTGGGCTTCTAAATGCTAAAATTAGTCTATTTAGAGCCCTGCACAAAATGGTCTTGGGAAAATGCCATGGCTAATGAAGTTATTAGTAAATTCAACTGGAAAAGCAGGTATTTGTTAGAGGTTGCCCAACTTCCAACTGTCTCCTCTTTTCCCCATGCCTCAAAAAAGAGAGAGCAGAAGTCTTCTTGAGGAATACACTGTATTCTTAGCACATTATCACAACAATTATTTTTGAAATAAGTTACTGAAGAATACTGAACAACAATCTGATTAACCATGGCTCAGTCTAGGAAGGGTGCATGATCACTAAGTAATACAAAATACTTACTCTGTTTCTACATTACATTTTCCAACACTTGGCTCAATCTCAGGTTGTGCCTTAAGACACTTTTATTTTCCTTGGCAAAGTATTTCACCATGTAGCTCATCGTGAGTAAGTTTTCCTGACATTCAGCCTAAATTCTCTCCCAATTTCTTCCTGTCAGATGATTGTCTCTTCTTAGCTAGATGATGTAAGCAGCGTACACATTTTCCACACAAAGAAAGCAAAATTCTGATAATAACGTACAAATGGAAAAGTTAAATACCCTCATGCAGAAAAGAAGAAGGCCATCTGAAAAAAAGCTGTTTTAGGTCTTGAGTTCATTCTTTCATTGGCTCATTGCTTTTACACTGAACAGTTTCTGAAAATGCCTAATTAATAGCATGAGGATAAATACACAAACACAGAAGCAGGTAAGTTATATATACATTATCTGTCTATATATGCTTATATATGCTTACAATCTTTTGAACAATTATTCAAACTCTGTCAGTGTTTAATCTAGAATGATAAACACGCTGCCTATTGATTTTTTTTTTAATACATAAAAAAAATCTTGGCTTGTTACGAATCTATGAGTTAAAATTCAGACTTTTTTTTTTTGCTTTGCTTTTAAGCTTCTACTGACATTAAAAGTATTAGTATATTTCTGCTACTGTGATTTGTTTGGCTTATCAAGGCACTGAGAAGGCTTGTAAAGCCTTGAATATAAATGTTATCAACTAGCAAAACTTCATTACTAGTATATGTAGACCCAGCAAACCTATTTAACAATTACTGTTGGAAAAACAGGTGCTACTAGCCACATTAGTTTTATAAACTGATTTGAAATTGAACCTTCTGAATTACAGCAGATAATTACATTATCACAGCTTTGAAAAGACAACATATTCTTGGGATTGATGGTCCCGTAACAGCTTCTGCCATTTTTAGGATACTGTACTAGACTAATTTTTACCTGAAATGCTCTTCTGCCAGCTGGGTTGCAAATATAACGTTCATTACTATGTTAAAGACAATGACAATTGTAATCCTTTAATTATATATTAAAAAAAATAAAATAAATATGGAAACTCTGCTCCTTTTCATGATAGTCATTACCATAACAAGTATTACTCTTGGTTTGTTATTTTGGGAACAGTCATCTTGGAAACAAATATCTGATGTAGGCTCATGAAATTAATTTCATTATTAGCAGGTCTCCCTTAATGGAAGTGTCACCAGGATCACACAGAAAGTTACTATTAGTATTGCTTAAAATAAAAAATGGGTGCACCCAAATGTATATATTTGATGAATGCATACCAATACGCAGACACTCCAGAGTTCAGACATTAAAAGTGGCTTCTGTCTTTAGAGATGGTGTGAATAAATATCCAAAATGCTTTATGTGAAATCTGTGAGGGTTACAAAATTGATTCTCAAATGTGGTGATGCAAAAAGCTTTGGAATGTGACCAAAAAGCTTCAGAATGTGACCAAAGAAAAGCTCATACACAACTGAGCAAAACATGAAACTATGCAGGCCTATGAACTCATCAACCACCTCATAATTTTTCCCCTTCGTCTTATTTATTTTGCAACTCCTATTTATTAAGCCGTGTTTCAAATTAAAGAGTAATAGCATGAAAGCCAAGGTGAGCAGTTCAGACTGGAAGTGTTCTTAACTATTGATCTACCCACTTTTTTAGCAGTCCCTGCAGTCACTTCTGTGTGAAGTGAAAATCCTCCCATCAGTGGCAAAATGGTTGCTGTAGGGACTAAGCAACTATACATGCACCAGCATACTGGCAGCCATGTAATACTTGCTTGCTCTTCTTGGTGGAGCTGGGAATTGATTAAAGAGCCAGGCAGGGCTACGCTCGTAGTAGAGGTGGCCCCGCAGTCACTATCTGGGACCAATCTGTACTACCTTCCAGTAAGAAAATGAATATTCATCTTCATAGACACTGCAGGTCTCCATTACTCGATTCCAGTAACTGCAAAAGTGGGGTTAATAGCTGTTAACCTCTACTATCTATTACTATTAGGAATCACTTTGCATTATATTGTGCAGCTGCTGTGAAATAAAACACTGAGGAAGGCAGTCTGACAGTTAAATGCTTTGCTGTTGTACCACGTATGGTTCTTGATAGAAGAGCTGTGGCAGCAACTGAACAATCCATTATTCATTATGTCTCTGGTACCAACAAAATCAACCTGCCAAAATAATTGTTAAAACAAACAAACAAACAAATAAATAAATAAATTTAGCTTCTAAGAATGAAATTCAATTCAAAGTTGTATTTTGTTGTAACAATTATTCATGAATGAACATGTCCAGGCATAAAGCCAAAATCAGCTGAGCTGTTTGTAGTGGTACTATGCCCAGGAACTTAACTCAGAGACTGGAAGCATGTATCCTGTCACAAAATATAAGCACATTTATGAACATTTACGGTAATTTCAGAAGAAAGGTAGATTAGCCATAGATTTGAACTATGCAGAGATAAATGAACTTTTATAGAAGAACTTCATAGAAAATCTTTTGATAAGTCCATGCTATCCACAGCATTAACTCTCTGTGTACTATGCCTTGGTAACCCAAACAAAATTTTAAGACTAAATTAGAAATGTGCAATGTAGCTATTCAGGCTAATTCCTTACAAGCCCAGGAAAAGGTTATGATGCTCCTGTAAAAACCATGCAAGACAATAAATAAACTAATATGAAAATACACTAGATGAAGTTGTTGAAATATTGAAATTTATTTCATACTGTTAAGTATAATTTTACAGTGGCATATATACAAAGTTTTACTGATAGACGACACCCAGAAAAACATTCAGAGGTTGTTTAAGCCTCAAATTATGAAGAATTAAGATTTAGAAGGTTCTGCCAATTGGCAGTGGTAAAAGCTCAAAATGAATGCAGCACATAAAATTAAGAATGGGATGTAGGACACAGGATGACATATGTCGTGACAAGACATTTAGAGAAAAGGGCTAGAATTAGTATCAGATACAGATTTCTTAATGTTTTTTCTGCTCTCATGCAAATATGACTTACAACATAAATCAATAACGAAAGCTCTCATTTACCTTGTAAAAAGATCTCTACAAAATGTAAGAGCCAACTCAGGGGGAAAGAAAAGATTATCATGCTTTCTTCAACAGTAGCCTTTTACTGAAGAACAGGTATCCAGAGAAGAATCTCTCACAATCTTTCTATCTTTAAGGCTATCAGAATCCCTGGCCTCATCACTCAAAAACTTTCTGCAGGACCATGTGACATGGCTCCCAGATTTCTGCTATGATCTCCTTTTACCACCAGAAGAATAACCTTTTTACTGGACCACAACTAATTGTAACTGCAGAGATGCAACAAACATTGCATCGGGCCTGTATTTTGGCAGTCATGGTAGCTTAAGCAGAGCTTGCTGATCTTTCATTGCTTCTTCATGTTCCTTTGCCCTCTCTTGTGATGATGAAACAGTCTGTGTCAACATGGTTGAAAAATTACCAATAAAAAATTTTGGTTTCTTTTGCTTTTAGCTAGGTAACTTTTCTGAAGTGGGTACATAATAAACTGACACTATTACCAAAAAAAACCAAAACCCAACAAAAAAAAGAGACAAAACTGTTCATCTGTTTCAGTCTTAGTTCAAAGTAAAAGCAGTTTCTCAGAGACATACATGTAAGAAAGTTTGTCAAACTAACAATAACTGGAGCTTCTACAGGCATTTGAAAAGAATAACAAAAGCCAAAGCATCAACAAGCTGAAAGAGCAAATACCTGCATTTCTGTGAAGACTAAAATGTCTTTAAAATAAACTCCTTCCGCCACACTACTCAGTGAATGCCTCTCAAAACACTTTGGGAAGTTGCTGTCCTGTAATGCAAGATTATGTTCACTGAAACACAGGGAACATGGAATGAGTATATGAAATTGAGAACAAATTAGATTTATAAAATGAGAAGTAACAAGCAGCTTTCCAACTAACCCCTCATTTTGCACTTTTACTGAAGGGAAGATTTAATTCCTCTGTCTCTCTACGATGCTCTTCAAAATTGGGAGCAGCAAGCCATCTCCTTTTGTGACTGTTCTCTCCTAACTGAAAAATGCTGGATAGAAAACCAAAAATTTTCAAGAAATCTGGCCATGCACTACTGTTTTACTGACTGGTTTTCAATAATCACTTCCTGTTCTTATTGTAGTTGCTGCTGATTAGTAAATTAAGAACTGGAAAGAACATTACAAAGGCACCAAGCCAGCTCACCAGGACAGTGTAAAAATCATGGGACTGTTTACAGCAAGCATTAAATCTTTTAATAAATGCTTCATGGACCAAAGACTCCCTGTAATCATTTTATATTGTAGTAAGGAGCAATCATCATAGCATCTTCCTCGACAGATACCCATTGGGAGATAAATGAAAATACAATCACCACAAATACAGAAAGCAGGAAAACCTTTAATAGTTAACTGAATCGATTAATCTACAGTATAGCACTCCTGTAACACATATTTTATTTTAAAAATAAATAGATTTTCTTCATTTCCACTATCTGCAGATAACTGAAGAGTAAAAGCTACAAGGACACTAATTTTCAAAGCCATCTCACTATGGCTTTGTATACTGGTTGTATAAGATGCTTTAGGAACATGAATGTTCAGAAGTGGTGTAAACAAGGACCAGAGTTAGTGAAGTCCCTTATTTCCACTCTCCTTTCTTTTCCTCTTGAATAATTGTCCCAGGTCCCACTCACAGTCCCTTGGCTCCATGAAGACAAACAAGCGTTCCCTGTTTGATGACCACTAACCAGCCAATACAAACCATCACAGAGCAACATGACAGATCCACACTTTGATACCTCTGACAAAAAATGTTAACTACAAGAAAATAACTATGTCACAATTCAAGTTTATGACAACTATGTTGGAAAATAGCAAACTGTCTCTAAAAATATTCAGATTGCTTTCTTCCTCAACTGGTAGGTTCATGAAGCAAAGGAATTATCTAGGACCAAGCTGAGCTGGACAGGATGCAAAGTCTTTGCATATGCTACAGTTCTTCACTGTGGACATTCAAATAAATAGGAAAAAAAAAGTACTTTCAAAGGAAAAAGAAAAAAGAAAATGGAAAGGCACTAAGAAACACAGTGCAAAACATGAACAGAAGGTTCTCTGCTGACTTCTCCATCATCATAAAACTCTGAGCAAATTCTATATTAATGGCGTTATTCCACCACAGCAAAATGATTCCTGAAGTACCTTCTGAAAAGTTAAAGAAAACAGGGACCTATATTTTCAAACCCAGATTTCAACAGGTGAGTAGTAACATGGATGTGAGAAGGACTAGTTTCTAGTGAGATCAGGTTTAAGTATCATCTTAACCAAATGTCACAGGATGAATTCTGTTTTTATATTCACTTCCACAAAAATAATGGAACGAATTATTTTAAAGAATGAAAATTATTAGAGAAATTAAAACTATACTTCAAACAAATTAGGAATGTACCAAGTGTAAAACGGAAAATTAACACTAAGAGCTCCATATGCATTCCTAGTCATTGTTATTTGAGAAAATAATGGAAGCTGAGGTAGTGTCACCTGGAAGAGCCAGTTAATGCTTTGTACGAAGAGCACCCATAATACTATCTCCAAATTATCTGGCCTAGCATGTGTTTTTTATTTGGGGAAAGTTCAGAAATGTCCATGCATACATATAGATGTTAGATATTAAATTACATTAATGATAACAGAACATGAGCTGTTTACTATTATTAGTCTGTAGAGGGTTTTTTTGTGTTTGGTTTTCGTTTTCATTTTTTCTTAATTGAGCACAAATGCTTGAACGCATATATTTTTGTACTTGAGTGGTTGAAAGAAAGACAGTAAACAGGATTCCTCCTAGCACAAGACACAAGAAGGGGGAAAGTTATATTGCAAGTTCTCCCTCAACAAGAACACACCAAAGGATCAGCTATAGTAGTCACAAATAACACATGTAGACAAGGGAAGGTATAGCTCTAATATCTTTTTGATAGCAATTATATCAAAGAAACTATGATCTTCTTTGAAGTAATTCATTATTTTTCTTGAGTGTACTGAAGTGAAGGAAAGGAGCTGATGGAAATTCAGGGCCAAAGGAATTATTTTTCCAGCTGGATTACTTCTCCAATTATGTTCACTACACAGTCACACAAACACTTGTACCAACACAACAGGGAATTCTGGACATTTTCTTAAAGGGTCCAAGAAATACTCTACAAATATGGAATTACTAAGAACCCAAAATCATTTTTCTATATGTCTGTGAACTCCATTTGATTTACCTCCCAGTTTTCACATTGACAGTAGTTGAGAGACAAAGCTGACTCAGATTTGGGGCAGAAAGTTGGTTCTGAAAACCTTTCATGAGTTCAAATTTTCTGTAGAACAATTCCTCCAATCATTCCAGAGCTAAAACATAGCAGAAAACCCTACACTGCTGCTGACTACATCCTCCTTCTCTTGCAATGATTTCCAAGGCTAACAGGCAAAATCCTCAACAAAATAGTATTACAAATTTAAAAAAAGAGAATTCCTATTATGTTATGTTAGATAATGGCAAACTGTAATTTTTCTCCAGAAGAGACAAATGAAAAACATAAGTAAAAATTATTCTATAATATAAATTGAATAAAGTGGCATCTTCCACAAAAATTGAAGATTCACTCAAATTAATCATCTAGAAGGTAAAAAAAAAAAAATCACACATGTCCCAAAGAGAAACATAAGAACATATTGTCACCAAATTACTTTTCAAGCATCTACATAAGGTTGACAACATCTGAGAAGTTCCCATTTGTCTTCACAGACTCCATAATGTGAATCTAGACTGGAAAAATGTAGAGGACTACAGCTTGCATGAATCCAAAGGCAAAACTTACTCTTTACTTCAAAACTTAAAAAGTGTGGAATCCAAGACAAATTCCAGGAGGATGAAAAGGAAGCAAGAAGACAGTAAGGCTGAAGATTGTCTATCAAGCTCTCCAACACAGGGAATTATCCATGGCTTCTCCAAAACTTCCAGGAGCAATTTACAGTAAAAAGGGATGAAGCAGCAACCATCAGTCTCTGTTCTCTGAGGCACAGGTGTCCTTAAATGTTGTAGAATTTGTTTTTCCTCTGGCAAAGGAATTGCCCTTTTGAGCTCTTAGAAGCAGCCATTTCCTGAAAGGAGTCCTTTAGAACCCAACTTCCCTTGCCTAGAAGGCAAGAGAGGACTAGGACATAATCAGTTGATGCACTACCCTACTCTGCAGACCTTTCTTGTTCACTTCCAGGCAAGAAAAAATTATGCTGCTGGGGAGATAAAGATTTGGCACTGATAGCTTTACCCTGTATACAGAATAAATTCCCTAGTGATGTATTCAGTAACAGCAGAACAAAGAATGAGGTGTCTTTTCTTTTGTCTTATTCATTTCTCATTGTATTTACAACTGGCTTAGATCAGGAAGCGGAGTAGAACAGTGTCTGAAAAAATGCAATGGGGAAACTGGGCAGCAAGTAGAATTATAGGGAAAGAAATGTTTAGTTATATTTGAAGTAAGACTTGAAATGTTTGTTCTGGTTAGTTCTTAGGAAGCAAGATCAACAATTGTATTGGCAAGGAAGGAGGACAAAAAAAAAAATTTAATTTTTGAGGGCTGAGGTGTTAAACCTGTTGCTGAGAACTAGTAGGTCTGATCTGACAAAAAAATTTAAAGTGTACTTAGATATGTCATTGCAACTAACAAATACCAGGCCTCCAAATAACTGATCTGATTTATTTGAACTAAAGCTACTCAGAAAGTCCTCCTCGCAGGCAGTCTCTTCTCATTGTGAGCTTTCAAGTGTCTAGCCTTCCTTGTTGCCAATCTCTATGTCTTTTCTATGTGTCTACATAATGCTTTCTGACCAGAAACACATATATCACGTATTCAAAATAGAAGTTCACCAAAAAGGCTTATAAAGGCATGTCACTTATTTTCAGCAATTCTCCCACTTATGTCTAAAACTTAGCTTGACTGTCAGTTGACAGCAAGCTGGTCTAAAAAAAAATTTACAAATTAACAAAATCATTTAAACCAGTATTATCCTATCTTGCAGAATTCTGTTTACCAAACACATGGATTTCTTCTGCAATTAATACCAACTACACCTGTGGTAGAAGAAAAGAATAAATAAGTAAATATTTTTAATAACAAAATAAAACAATTTCATGCTGACTTACTGCCCCTTGTACAACAGAAAGCTCAGTTACTTAGTAAATGGGTATTTACTAGTCTAATGCACAAATACAGGAAGTCTTACCAAAGATGTTACATTAACAACACATTCCATGTTACCTTAATTGCTCAACAGGACAGGTACAGGCCATCTTAAGTGTAAGGAAAAAAACCAACCCCCCCAAAAATAGCTCTAAGGTGCTTTTTAATTAATTTAAAATGGCAAAAATGTGAGGCCAACACAAACAAACCCAAACAAACAAAAAAAAAGTCCTAACTGCAAGGAGAAGAAACTCTCTTATTTATGGTGGTGTTCTTTCACTTGTAGCAATATGCTTTCAAGACAGTTCCTACCAAAGTGATTAAGTTAAATGCCAAAATTGACAGGAGATGAGCACTGAAAGCAGTCACTAAGTGTATCAAAACACCATCATACACTATTTTTTGTCTTTTTATGAGAGCGCCCATGTGAATCAAAATGCCAGGGGTACGCTCTGAGACCTCAGGGTGCTAGTATATGTGGGTTTATGATTTCTCCCCTTTATAAACTGAATAATAAGAAGCACTTGTAAATAGAAGACTGTTTATTTTTCTGATGGAAACTGTAACTCACTTCATATTATATGGAAAAGGTTAACTCTGCTCAACAACATGCTGTGTTCTTCAGTATCTGATTTTATGTACCATTCCATGGATAGCTGGTTTTAACAGTTCATTTATTTTTCTTTGAGTGCAGCTTTTGAAACTGAATATTTTGATGCTTTCCCTGGAAGCAGAAAGCATCAGACTCCTTGTGTGAGGGCAAATACAGAACCACAATAAGAACATCCAGTTAATACAAAAATGTCCACAACAATGAGATATGCTCTGAAGCATGAAGATCATGAGATACAAAGAGACAGACGTTAGAAAGAAATATATTCATCAAGCACAGTGCACAACTATCCACTTCAGGTTCTTTGTACTATCCCCTGAAGTATTTAATATTGGTCAGGAAATCAAAGTAACCATACACATCTCAGTGATTCACAATGTTAGAAAGAAAAGCTCCAAGATCATTCCTCACTTGCCAGCATCCCATAAAACCCTGAGTAAAGAGAAAGGCCCAGTTAAGAGGCCCATTTCAGTTTTGGATTTAGTAAACTTCGAGAAATAATCAGGGAGTTACATTCAAGATAACATAACACGCAAGGAAAACATTCAATGCTTCAAACTGAAGGAGAATCACAAGGAAAAGGAAATCAGTACCTTGAACTAATTAATCTATTGTTATGGCAACACAACATAATCCTATGAAAGGAAACAAAATTAGTATTTTGTATCACTCCCAGGACATTTCTGTTTGTGATAAAGTTTACTAACAATATCAAGGTAATAGAAAACATAAATAATGCACAAATCTCTAAAATAAAATAGCATATCACTTATTTAACAGAAACAATGCAAATTCAGAAGTGGAAGGAAATTATTTTAAGTGAGTTTCCTTGATATAGATCCAAATATTCACATGAAATTAAATGATAGCATCTCTGTTGTTCCCTAATAATCACTGGGAAACAGAGGTCATTATTTTACATTCCCTGGTGGCTTGTTGCTGGCTGAAGTCATTGGAAAGGTGGTGGGGATGAATCTGACTTTTTATGCTATTTATGCTGCTTGTAAAACCCAAGAGTCTGTGCTGTTTGGTTGGTTTTTTAATGCACCAACATCATCATGAAATTAACACCATGAAATAACAGATATCAGATGTAAGGCTCTGTGTCATAAAAAAGGTGTCTTACAAGTTACTTTTTCCTTTATTTGCTTTTTAAGGGAAAATATTCGCTACATGATCTCTGGTTTTTTTAAGACTGCTAGTTAAATTTTTAGCATTAGGAAATAAAAGACAAGGATAAATTAAATTGGCTTACAATAATCACCATATTATTAGTGCTGCCAATAATAATGTCTGCAAAGCTTTAGACGAGAGAATATTTATTTATGTCATACACAGTTTTATTTAGCCTTACACTTCAGTGTTTTTCCTAGTAATACCATTCATAATATCTTGTTTCTTTAGCCGCTTCTGAAGAAAACAAGAACAAGTTCCATTTGGTTCTTTATGCAAGAGGGACAGAAGACTTGCTAAGTACCTCTCAAACCATATCCTTGAATGCTGGAAACAATACACTAATTTGGCAAGCACTCCAAGACTCTTCACATTCACCAAAACAAAAAAATGTATTTGTACTTATGAAGAATTTAATAGGCATCAGATGAGAAATTAATTAGTGATATGCATATATACTTTCAAAATTCAAATCTGATTAATGCACTCATACGCATGCTCATAAATTAATAATATAAAATTCAAGACAGGAAAACAAGATCATTAGCTGATAAGTAAAATTAACATCTCTCACTCCACATTCCTGTACATTCAGCATTTGCTAATACAATACTGATTTAACTGTCACACACTTCAAGAATTAAAAGGAATCTGTAAACGCTATGATGAAGTTCATCCATAAATAGTCTCAACACTGACTAGCTCTTTTTCTCCAAGGTTTCTACAAAATGTCAAAAGAACAAGCTGCTTTAAAAAAAACAAACAAAAAACCCAACCCCAAAACAACTAAAAACAACCCCACAGTCAAAAAAACCAACCAAACCAAAGAAACACTTTTGCAAGTTTTCTCTTTTTATGCAGAAGTAAAGGATATAAAATTATTAAAGATCTCCGTTCCCTGCCTCAAATTTTCCAGTCAGCTGAGAACTTTTTCTAAAATCATCACTAATCTGCAGATTGGCTGGCTTGAAGTGCTTCCAGCAAAGGAATCAAAGTGTACACATAATGCTCCATACTTCCTCTGAAATAAGCAAAACATGTTTTGAAGATTGTGTCATTAAATCACAAGTATGCCAGGCAGAAAACTCAATATTACTATCAATCTGTTCAGCATGTAGCATGGCACACTGATACTCATAGGGACCTCTGGATTCTATGACAGCATGCAGAAAACTGCAGTAAGAGAACTGAAGAAGAAAACTTAAGCATCTTTGACAAAGATGATACTTTAATAGTTTAATTCCAATAATAATTAAATAAAATTGCAGCAAAAGGGAGATCAAACTTTTTAAAAACTGAGAAACTCTTAAGTTTTCTGGATTTTCTTACTCGAGTATCACTACCATGATAACTCTATGTCCTTAACGCTCTCAACATGAGTGTTCAGTTTGAAGAACAAACAAAATGGGGCTATTTCAAACTCAGCCAAAAGCTAGATGCAAGTGATTTCCCATCAAGAGCAGCTTCTCCACACATGAATATATGTGGATATATGCCACTTTGTTTACAATGATTTAATGATAGCATTCTACTAAACCTACAGACATCTGTAAAATATTTTTCTGTGAGACTGAAATCTCACACAAGTCTCTGCATTAGGAACCAGCAGCTCATCTATACAATCCATGATTTCCCACTGAAGTGGAACAAAGGATCTTTCTATCTGACCAGTCTTTTTTCTATTAATAAAATTAATGGGTTTTTCCCCCTTTTACTCTGATGGTTTTCCTACAAGATACAAAGTAAAGCATTACATAGAAAGATCAGATTATAAACCACACAGAGGCCAGAAACTTCTAAAAGTGAAAAAGGGAGTGGTACTTCTAAAAAAAAAAAAAAACAAAAACCAAAAACCAACCAAAAAACCAAAAACCAACAAACCAACCAACAAAAACCCAAAAATCAATAACAACCCTCCCCCCCCCAAAAAAAAAAAAAAAACCAAGGGAAATTATTTGTACACATTATGAAAGACTAACCAGTTTGAAAAATAAAACCTTCACCTATTCTTTGCTTTTTCTTTTTCTAATAGTTAGCTCACAATAATCTTTAATCTAAACTGCAATGCTATTAATTTGAAACATTGTTTAATTAAGTAATTAACAAGTGTTCTGGTAAACATCTTTTAACGTGGCAAGTACTGAACAGTCACCTCACTCCTGAATCTACTCAGAAAAAATATTTAACATGAAGCAAAAATGCTGCACTTTTATAGGTTTAGGTGATACAAATTATGCAACTGTACCACATAAATGTTTATGATTTTGCAACTTTAAAATATTTATGTAAACAGAAATAGCAGGAGACCAATTCTATGGTTATGTACTCCTAGGAATAAGAGAACTTTATGTAAGCCTCTTCCTGAGGTTTGCTCCAATCTGAGTCAAAAAATCCTGTTCCCTAAGTACTCATAAGAGGAAGGAAAACTAGGACAGACATAGTTATTGGATGGATTTCAGCTAGTTAAACTTTCACAAGATTTAAAAATCCCCCTACTGAGGTTAATCCTTACCTCACTTCTTTATTCATGATTGACTTCCAAGGAAGAAAAGTAGTTTCATTGCTTACATGGATTTTTATTTTTTTTAAAATCTGTACAAAAGTACACTTAAAACATCTTTAAAAAAAAGCTCTGACTAGAAATATAAAATGAAAACATACTGTAGATTCAACAGTATGGAAAGAAAGGAAGCAAGAATACCATAACAACAGGCAAATTTGACAAGTCTGCAAGAGTTTCTCAGGGGTGATGAATTTGGTTTCTCTTCTTACCACTTATTTATCATATTCTTGAATTACTAGTATATATTCACTGGACAAGACTCAATTATTTCATTAAATATAAGTACCGATCTACATTTCCACTATACACTCTCTGTTCAAAGTTTATTGCTGTGCCTTTTGACTAATAATACAAGGTGAAAGAAAGGAAAGGTACAGCAGCAGTCAAACGTTATTTTGGGATGAGGAGTGGGAAGGGAGGAAACTGTGAAAAAGCAGTCTTTAAATCGATGTAGACGTATTTGCCTGAACACTACTAAAAATTGCTGCAGGCTGCCCTACCACATTCCTGCCTTTGCAGAATTTCAAGTGATTCTTATGAAATACTAAACATCTACTACAGAAATAATTAAATAATACATAAAAAGATAGCACATAAGGAGGCACAGAAAACAAGAGTACTATTTTATACAAAAAGAGACCCAATGCAACATATTATTGCCAATAAACTTACCAGTCGTCTCCTTTCTTCTTCAACAGCAATCAGGAGCCGAGCAAATTCTTTCAGTGACTGGGCTGAAAATAAAGAAAAATAACATCTTGGTCAAAATGACATTTTAAAAACAAGATGAGTTTGTTATCCTAATTGGAGCTGTAGTGAGAAGATACTGTTCTTATATAGTACTTCACTGAAATCAGTAGTCATTAAATGAGTCACAGAATTAAGCAAGGAGCAAGTCAAGAGCAGGGGAAAAGACACAGGAGAAAAACCTGAGTCTTGAGTCATGTGTATTTAAAAAAAAATAAAAATCAATTAACAGGAATACGGTAAACTGATTTTCCTGAAATGTGTAAAGATCAGTCTCAAAACAAAGAATTCTACAACCAGCCACAAAATTAACTTTAGCACACTAAGAGCAGAAAAAAAATGCAAAGGAAAACACTGAGCTTCTCCTATTGAAGTGCAACAACAAAAGTTTCCAAGAACTACAAAAAATATTCAGGTAAAAATCTGTAAGTCAACATTTTAGAAGAAATGCATCACTTATGCCAGCTGTTTAGGTTTAGCAGCTCTTTGGGTTCATGTTTTGTAAGTACAAGCTCTCTGGTGACAAGAACAAATGACTGATTTATAAGCTTTGAGTTCTGTTAAAATGGTGAGAGAGTCTTTGCTCCAAACTTCCTTCAAACAGAAGTCAAAGGGCTATAGTAAATGTCAACAGAAACATAATAAAAGTATTAACCCATATAGAGGGCAAGAAAGTGGAAAAAATTCCAAAGGCTTCATTCTCATGTAAGCAAGTGGTGCAAATCTCTATAGAAAAAAAAAAAAAAAAAATCTACCTTTCCACATATATTACTTTCACAAGGGCATATGGGTTATTCAGAATTCAGCATCACAGTTCCACAGACAAAAAAGCCATCAAGGAATCATGTGAAGAGAGCTAAGTAGCTCTTTTTACTTTCTCATGATGCATCTAGCAGCAATTGCTGCCAATGACAGGATGCTAAATTTCATGGTTTAAAGCTCTGATCTCAGAATGCAGATTCATAAATCCTGTAACTTCTCACCACAAACTTGAGGCAAACTAAATCATCTTCTAAAGAGGAAAAAAACAACAACTTGTAGAATTTCTCAAAAGAACAGGCTTGAAAAAGTATTCAGTTAATCAACATACACTGCTGAGGGAATGCTAACAGAACTCTTGTCCTTTTAGATATTTTTCCATCTTCTTAAGTGCTCCTACAAAATGCGATGGTCTCCAATAATATGGCTTCATCCTCTCTCAACTTCCCCAAAAGATTTAAGAAAATATGTACAGTTTCTAGAGGACCATCAATATAGGTTAGGGTAGACCTGCTGGAAAGGAGTTCCATGAAGAGGGACCTTGGAATCCTGGTGGACAATAAGTTAATCATGGGACAGCAATGTGCCCTTGTGGCCAAGAAGTCCAATGGTATCCTGGGGTGCATTAAGAAGACTGGGACCAGCAGGTCGAGGGGCATCATCCTCTCTCTCTATTCTGTTCTGGTATGGCCACATTTGGAGTACCGGGTCCAGTTCTGGGCTTCCCAGTTCAAAAGAGACAGAGAACTACTGGAGACAGTCCAGCAGAGGGCAACAAAGATGACTGAGGGACTGGAGCATCTATCTTCAGAGGAAAGGTTGGGAGAGCTGGGACTGTTTAGCCTGGAGAATAGAAGACTGAGAGAAAACCTTATCAGTGTTTATAAATATCTAAAGGGTGGGTGCAAGGAAGATGGATCCAGACTCTTTTCAGCGATGCCCAGGTACAGGACAAAGGGCGACAGGCACAAACTGGAACACAGAAGGTTTCAACTTAATGTAAGGAAAAACTTCTCTACAATGAGGGTGATGAAGACCTGGAACAGGCTGCCCAAGGAGGTTGTGGAGTCTCCTCTGGTGATGTTCAAAACCTGTATGGATGCCATCCTGTGCAATGTGCTCTAGGCAAACCCGCTTTGGTGTGGGGGTTGGACTAGATGATCTCTGGACGTCCCTTCCTGTGGATGCTAAAAAGCTGCTAGCAGAGGGATGTTCTCTGGTTCTCACAATATTCGGTGAGAATCCTACCTTTCTTGCCAGTGTTATGAAAAACAGTAGGATGTTTTTTGTAAGCTAGACTAGCACGTGGTG
>WTSP01011393.1:28430-51202 GCA_025331215.1 Actenoides lindsayi
TTTAATAAAGTTGCTTCTTTTGCCTGCTCTTGCTGAATTTGTGTGTTGCTGCATCTCTCCACTCCCGGGATAAACAGCGACACCTTCCAACTCCAACTTCCAACCTGCTATGTTCTACTACCTTCTAAAATGTAATCCATACCTACCTTGCCTTAACTGCCTTGTCAGCATTCATGAATTGCTACTTAGTTTTTGTACCATACTCAAATAATTTTTATCCTGTAATCCCACCTGGACCTTGCAGAGGTCACCCTTGCATTCCTCTTGTTCTTTTGAAACCTTTGCAGATGAAGAACACCTTGCTGTTTGTTTCAATTTCTTTTGCAAGACCTTACATAATCCATTTTTTGCAACTATAATGCTACAGCTGAATATCTTGACCTCTAAGTTACTGCTGACAAATTCTTTTTTCCACATTATTACTCACAGGCTCTTTGTTTAGTCCAAATGCACCTGGTAAGTTAGAAGTCTGTCTAGATGGGTCTTGAGCTTTTTCCTTTAATATTTTCCCTGAGAACACAAGCAACAAAAATTTTTGGCACCTTTTAAGTAAAAGAAATTCTAGGCCTTCTGCACCTTTCAGTTACTGACTTCCAATTAATTGCCATCTCACCCTTTATCAGAGTTACATCTTGATTTCAAAACCTTAGTTTGCCATGCACTGAATTAACTCAATCTCTTAGAGTCAGCTTGTAATATCCCATCTGTCAAAATCAGGTAAAGAAATAGCTGATGAACAACTAGTTACCTGGTAAGAAATCTGTTGAATGTTACATTCAAGAATATCTATGTACCCATTACAAAACCCTAAAAACTAAAACAATGAGCCAACCACACACAGACAAACAATTTCTTATTTTCACACTGATATCCCCCAAAATTTAACAAGTAACTTTTCTTGTCTGTAGAAAACAGGACAGTTTGTCCCTTAAACATATGGCAGTGTTAATCTTTACCTACCATCAAAACAAAATTAATCTTTTCAAATAAACTAGATAAACATATTGTTTGAATTTTATTACCTATTCAGGGTATTAGGATGCACTTCAGAAAAAACAGATGACCTTCTAGGAAAGCCAGCAAAAGGAACTGTTTCCATATTATTCCAGTGAAATAACTGGTCATTTTTAACTGCAATATGATGTGTTACTGCAGTCACACGTTAAAACTCCATTCCCCTTCCTTTTTCCATTTTTTTACTGGGGAGCCATTCACAGTGACAGAACTATTTCAAAAGAGAAATGATCATACCAAGCACTATATTTTTCTGAGGCCAGCAGATCCAGAATCTATTCAAATTTAAGTTTTCCCTGTCCACATCAAGTCTTATGGTACTCCTAAGTTTTTTAACGCATCATTAAAACAGTCCTTAAAACCAAAAAGGCTCATGATATTTTTTTTCTTCATCATCTGCAATGAGACAGTTAATACTTTACACCTTTCAACAGTAAAGCACAAATACTGCTAGCTCCCAGGCTAAAGTATGGATAGGGCTTTACCTAAATCAAAGGGTGGGGGACAAGGAGGTAAAAGCAACTGCATTGTGAAGGAAAAAAAAAAATAAAATCCTTTCTAGTCAGGCAATATTCAGAACCTTAAGAGCAAATATATAGTAAAGAAAGAACAGCAGGAAGCAGAAAATGGGCAGAAGGATGACTGGAAACTGTGAGGAGGAAGACAAAAAAAACCAAACCAAACCAAAATAACAGTAAGAGAAGCTTTTGATTTATCTCCTTAATTTCAAGGGGGAACTAGAGGGGATTTTAGTTTCAAAGTCAGAACTTTTGCTTAGGGTTTAAATAAAACCAGGGAAGACAGAGAAAATACTACAAAAATATGTTCTGTAAGCATGCCAATCACTTTTGGCTATTTCAGACTGATGAAAGTGCAGGTGTCACTAAGATAGGGGAAGCAACACCCTCTCCCTAGAGTAAGTAACCTTCGTTACTATGTTTTTTTAGTATTACTGATCCACTGTCATTCATCATGTTGTTTTTGCTTTAAAGATGGCACTTTCTGCACAACTTTTCAAGTGTACAAAAGAATTACAGCTTGGCTAAATCACATGCAACTAGAGCTAATATCCATGTTCTATTACCAGTTCGTATGGCCCTGTCAAATATTACAGCCCTTGCGTTGCTGCAGATCACATGCTGCCTCATGCATTTCAGAACAGAGGAGGAGAAAACACTGGCAATTGTTGCTGACTGGTTTATTTTTTAAATGAGAAAAGCTGGCAAAGCTGGGGAGCACTGTTTCCCAAACCCAATATGACGGCAAATATCTGAAAAGCTGAAAAAGCTTTTTATAGCATGAATCCTTTGATGTCCACTGTTTAAAAAAATAAAGTTGTAGATGATTTGAGGAACCAGACAGTCTGCTTACTGAAGGACGTCAGGGAAATAGCTTACAAGCCATGAACAAAATGTCAGATTCTAAACTGGGCATGTTGTACCTGAAAGTGGCTATGTATATAAACCCATTTAACTTGCAATGACCTGAAAAGATTACCTAGAATGCATTATACAACCACAAATAGACACGTAGATTTGTGTTGACAAAGAAGAACAGTTCTATGGAAGAATTAAGCATTTGCAAATAAAAAGTAAGAAATCATAAAAACTAGAAACTGAAGACAGTAATTAAAACAAAAACAACAACTAAATCACTGGAGTAAATAACAGATGTACTAAAATAAATATGAAAAGCAACATCATAGTTCTGTTCATATTGTGTCATGGAAACTTAACTAAAACTACTTCTGATGTATTTTGTGTAATAGGTTTATTGGAATAGATGGGTTGTATAAAGAGGCCATCTAAAAAGGCACACGTTACAGAAAATGCAAATAAAACTGAGTGCTGTTAGAGCTCAGGTTGCCAAAAAAGCAAAAAAAAAAAAATTATGCTGCGTGTAGTTACTGAACAAAGACCAGCTCTAGTACCGCCTCAAAAAAAAGTTCATGGAGCTATCAACTCAGTTTCAAATACTTACTACTGGTAAGAAAAAAAAACAAAAACAAAGACAAAAAATCAAACAACAACAACAACAAAACACACACACACACACACACACACACAAACACACACACACACAAACACACACACACACAAACACACACACACACAAACACACACACACACACGAAAAACACCAAAAAAACCCATAAACAACAACAAAAACCACAACAAATCTCACACACACAAAACTGTAATGAAACCATCCCCAAACATATTTCAATTTTGAGAAAATTTGAAATTTTTTTTTTAACAAAAATAATCACATTCTGGCAGAAGAAATATTATTGAGATGGTGAATTTCCAGTGCTAAGATAGAGTAGGGTGGATTTCCAACACTAAACTTGAAACAGAAATATATTTCAAAATCTTCAGAATACAGTCCCTGTATTAAGCCCCTATCTATGTGGTGGGTTTGTACAAAACTAATCAAATCAGAGTATCACTGCAGACTTAACTAAAACTTTGCAGTTGTCTGCACAGTTGAGGATATTCTTAGAAAAAGGAGGTGAAGGAGGCACAGAGCACAGGATTCATCTGTATAAAGCTGTCTTTGATGATAAGCAAACATCTAGCTTGTTGGGGCATGTTAAAGATATGGATAAATTCTAGGTCACTGCTCTAAGGGGATCAAAAATTGAGCCTTAATGCTATAAAAGCACACAGTATCATTCAAGCTCAGTTAGACTTGAATTCGATTCCTGTCAGTTTACCTTTTACTCTTATAAGCTTCTTTGATGTACATGACAATCCATCAGGCAATGACTGCTTTGGAAGTTAGAAATCTCTTCTTTGAAGCTCCAAGTGAAATAAATCAGCTGTCAAGCTTCATGAACTCTGGTTTTTTCCTAAATAGTTTTAAATGCCTGTTTAATGTCCAAACAATAAAATGCCTTTTCTTTGCTACATGCAGGTTACAAGTAAAACAGAAGTTTGTCCTCAGTCACCCCATTTTAAATGCAAAACCTTATGTTTTTAAAAAAGTCATTGACCAAAACTAAGAGATATAACTGAGATACCACAGATTTCATTTAAGTGCATAAAATATGTACAGGCCAATTTTAACAGTCAAGAAATAATACACAGAATGGCAAAGAGCACATATACACCACTCATTTCACTTATGTATGTGAAGAACAAAGCAGTGGCAAAGTTGAGTGCTAGTTTGAGGTGGGCAGGGGCTTCCCAGAGCCAGGGAACCCCAAGGAAGAGCAGAGAGAATCAACAGGAGCTATTAAAGCTTTAACACCTATAGACACTCATGAGAAAGCAATGCATGGAGAAACTCCAGCAGTAACATGCAGTGGTTATCACAAAAAGAAACAACAGGTGCGCAGGGTAGAAAACTCTCTGTTAAAGGGCATGGAGACATCCATCTGCTGACCTGACAGAGTCACAAGAGGTTTGCTGCCTCCTGGGAGCTAAGATCTGTGACATTGCTGAGAGGGTGCCACAACTTGTTGAGAACACTGACCGCTACCTGTTGTTACTCCTCCCTGTGGGCATGACTGACACTGCAAGCCAGAACCTAAGCGGGATCAAGGAAGACTATAATAAAGTCCTGGAGGTGCAAGTGAACATTGGTGCCCAAGTTATCTTTTCTTCCATCTTACCAGTTAGAGGAGGGGGGACAGACAGATTCTATGACAACGGGACGTGCTTTGATGACTATAACCTGCTAGGGAGGAATGGAATACAATTGTCTTGAAGGGGCAAGGGAATCTTTGGCAGTAGGCTGGCCAACTTAGTCAGGAAGGCTTTAATCTGAAGGACTCGGCGCGGTGGTCCAAAATGGAAATGCTTATGCCATTGCATCCAACTGTGGTATAAGCCAGGCCAATCACAGCAGCAGCAAACACTCCATAGCTGCCTTCCAAGATGAAAGTCAGAAGGCCAACCACCTCAAGGCTGGGTATGACTACAGTTGTTCCTCTTGCTCCCCTCCAGGGTTGCCTTCTTCTTCAATCAAGTCTCTAAAATGCTTGTATACCAATGCACAAAGCATAGAGAACAAACAGGAAGAACTAAAGACCTGGGTGTGGTCACAGGGCCATGGTATCATTGCAATCATGGACACATAGTGACCCTGGACTTCAGGAATGCTAATTTTGTCCTTTTCAAAGTCCTACTTGGAGAAATCCCAGGGCTAGAACTCTAGAATGTAGCGAAGCCCAAGAGAGCTGGTTAATATTCAAGCACCACTTCCTCCAAGATCAAGATCAATGAATTCATTTGAGTAAACAATCAGGCAAGGGAGGCAGGAGACCAGCATGGATAAGCAAGGAGCTGCTGGAAAAACTCATATGGAAGAAAGAAGTACACAATATGTGGATAAAGGGACTGGTCACTTGGGAAGATTATAGCTGTGTTGCCTGTAGGAATGTAACAAAGAAGGCCAAGGCACTCTTAGAATTAAATCTTGCAAAGGAAGTAAAAGAGAACAAGAAAGGCTTCTTCAAATTCATCAGCGGTACAAGGAAGACAAGGGAAAATGTGAGCCCACTGCCAAATGAGGTGGGAGCCCCAGTGACAGGATGCAGAGAAGGTGGAGTTACTGAATACCTGCTTTGCCTCAGTCTTTACTGCCAGGAACAGCCCTCAGGAATTCCAGACCCTGAAGTAAGAGAGAAAGTCTGCAGGAAGGCAGACTCTCCACTGGTCAGGGAGGATTGGGTAAGATTTACTTGGGTAAACTGAACATGCACAAATTCATGGGTCCTGATAGGATGCACTCACGACTGCTGAGGGAGCTGGCTGGTGTTGCTCTACCACTCTCCATCATTTTTGAAAGATCATGGAGAATGGGAGAGGTTCCTGAGCATCGGAGGAAAGCCAATGTCACTACAGTGTTCAGAAAGGGCAAGAAGGAAGACCCTGGAACTTTCAGGCTAGTCAGCCTCACCTCCATCCCTGGAAAGGTGATGGGAGCAACTCATTCTAGAGATCATCTCTAACCACATGGAAGAAAAGAAGGTTACCAAGAGTAGCCAGCATGGATTTACTAAAGGGAAGTCATGTTTGACTAATCTGATAGCCTTCTATAATGGTGTGACTGAAGGTATAGATGCTGGGAGATTAGTGGATATTATCTACCTTGACTTCAGCAAGGCTTTTGACACTGTCTCCCATAGCATCCTTGTGGGTAAGCTCAGGAAGTGTGGGTGAGATGAGTGGACATTGAGGTGGATTGAGAACTGACTGAATGACAGAACTCAGAGGGTTGGCATCGGTGGTGCAGAATCCCATTGGAGGGATGTAGCTAGTGGTGTTCCCCCGGGGTTAGTAAAGGGTCTGGTCTCATTCAACATCTTCATCAATGGCCTAGATGAAGGGATAGAGTGTACCCTCAGCAAGTCCAATGATGATATGAAACTGGGAGGAGAGGCTGACACACCAGAAGGCTGTGCTGCCATTCAGAGAGATCTAGACAGACTGGAGAGTTGAGTGGCAGGGAACCTCATGAAATTTAACAAGGACAAATGTAGAGTCCTGCATCTGGGGAGGAATAACTCCATCCACCAGTACACGTTAGAGACTGACCTGCTGGAAAGCAGTTCCATGGAGAGGGACCTTGGAGTCCTGGTGGACAATAAGTCAACCATGGGACAGCAATGTGCCCTTGTGGCCAGGAAGGCCAATGGTATCCTGGGGTGCATTAAGAAGATTGGGACCAGCAGGTCGAAGGACGTCATCCTCCCTCTCTATTCAGCCCTGATAAGGCCACATCTGGAGTACTGGGTCCAGTTCTGGGCTCCCCAGTTCCAAATAGACAAGGAACTGCTGGAGACAGTCCAGCAGAGGGCAACAAAGATGATTGAGGGACTAGAGCAACTATCTTCAGAGGAAAGGTTGAGAGAGCTGCGACTATTTAGCCTGGAGAAGAGAAGACAGAGAAGACCTTATCAGTGTTCATAAATATCTACCTACCGTTCTGTGATTCCGTGATTTTTTTTTTGTCTCTGTCCAAGCTTAATACACCTGAAGAACGTACAGTTTTATACCCACATAGAAGCAGCTCAGTGTTTTCACTCTTCTATTTATATATGTCAGTAAAATTAAACCTCCCCACCCACCCCTCTGCCCCAGGTTAGTGGAAGACAGTGACGAAATATCAGTCGTCTTTAATGACAGTCTTGTAACTGTAAGAAGGCTGCAGGGTGAGGCAAACCTTGCCAGTGAAAGCAGGCATCTCAGACCTTTTATCCAACGATTAGTAGTAGCTCAGTCAAGAAGAGGGAAATATTTAAGGGAGAGGAGACATGAAAATAGTTTATAGTAAGAAATATGCTTGGAAAAGCCTAAATCTGAGTTTCCTCTCTGCATTACAGAGATCTTTTTTTAAAAACACTAACAAGTCCTACGTTCCCTCTTGTACTGCCAAATTATTTATTTTTAGAAACAACTACTCTTTTAACAACCATCTTCCTTCCTCTCAGATGTTTTGGGAGAGACATGGAGGCCATGTGGTATGTAAAACTCATGACACTGAATTTAGCCATTCTGAAGATAGATTATAATCCAAGTTTCTCAGCAACAGGAGCTTGAGCAGTCCAGCTGCTGCACTACTGCCCCAAAGCATCACTGCAACCATGGCACTGCCTTGCAGGAAGAAGTAGATGAATTTCTGAATCCTGGAAATGTTTCTAGGATTAGTCTGCTGCAGAAAAAATATTTTGATGATATTAAAGAGGCTTATATTCAAGACAAGCTGAGCTGTTCAATTCTGCGAATGCAGAAGTTCCGGGTGTGTGCAGAGTAGTTAAGCAGCTAGTAAATTTTACTGCCAAAAGTTCAGGCAACCATATACTTAGGAATGCACAAGTTGTAAAGGACATATTCCTGGGTTTAGACCCTGAAATACTTTCTGTGCCTTACTAGGCACTTAAGTGTTTTTTACAGACCTATGTTATTTCAGAGGAAACTTGTGCATCTTCTAATATTCCAACAAAAAAAATGGCTGCAAAGTAAAAATAGCAGTAGAATTTAGAAGATTAACACTTTCCTCAGTACAGCTGAATACTTTCCTCTACAATGAGACAAACTATGTCATGAAGACATGGTTTTTTAATGTGGATTTTTAAAGTCTTGCGTGATTTCTGCTTATTGAAATTTATCTATTTTTGTTACATGCTCCACTAAAAACCTGAAAGCTGTGAGCTGCCCCACTTTAATTGTGATATCCTATCAACTATATAAGAAACTCAATAAAATGTTACTGCAATCAGAGCACAGAAAGTACTTACCAATATTAATTTCATCATCAGTTTCAGCATCTCCAATACACTCAAACTGGAAATCTTGTAGAGACTGTGAAAATTTCTGCACTGCCATGGATAAATCTAAAATTTGAGAAAGGGAGGGGGGGGGGAGGAAAAAAAAAAAACAATCAGAATCAGTCCACTACAACTTCACTGCAGTAAGGTTTCCTGCATTTCTGCATGAAACATTTCTTCTGGTTACAAAGTTTCCTTTCTAGTATCTATTTTTTGGGACCAGAGCTTCATTCAAAAAATCCCCATCACCATTTCAAAGGCAAAGTACCCAACATATCCCAGAAACCTATGAAACACACTGATGCCAGATTTCAAACATTAATACAGGTATTATGCTGACAACTGAAGAACTGATATACTTCTTGAAAAATAAGAAATTAGTATAAGAAATTAATGTCTAGTGGTAAATTGGATATGTAAGTAGACCATGGTTATTTAAAATACTGCAAGATTAGTTTGCAGATTACAATAAAGCACATGACAGTTATCATAACAATATCAAAAGACTTATACTCTAACTATTTTAATACACCATGACATTATACAGTGTTATGTAAAAGCTTTGTAAAAAGAAATTGAAGAGAAAAACACAAAACACAAGCGCCTGTCAATCCCGGTTGTCCATGGATTATTTTCACTAAATTACACACAGTGGACCTTTGGACCAAAGAAATGTCAAAGCAATCCAAACTCCATAGCATAAGATTTCATTAGAAGTGTACACAGTCCAACAGCAACAACAAAAAGAATTGTAAATACTGAATCATGGAATGGTAGAGGTAGGGACCTCTGGAGAGCATCGAGTCCAACTCCCTCTGTCCCTTCATCCAGGTGACTGATGAAGACATTAAATAAGATGGACCTAGTACTGACCCTGGGAACACCACAAGCTTACAGGTCACCAACTGGACTCTGTGCCACTGATCACAACCCTCTGAGTTCTACTGTTTAACAAGTTCTCAACCCATCTCACCATCCACTCATCTCACCCACACTTCCTGATCTTACCCATGAGGATGTTATGGGAGAATATCAAATTAATGAGTTAAATCTGTTCTTTGCTTTTTTAGGTACTATTGGCAAATGAAGACATGAATGTGGTAACAAGTGAACTTAGTCAAGACTTAAGAATGCTACCAGCCCAGATGAGCCCAGAAAACCACTGACAATTGTCTGTGTCCTAAGGGACATATCAATGGTATCTATCCTGAAACTAGGAAAATTGGCAATTAAGATGCTGATACCTTCTAAATATAAACAAAAGTCATGGTAAAGATAAGTTATGAACAAACACCAAATCATAAATTCTTTTTCAAAAGCATCATGTATCTATCTGCACCCTTGGGAATACACAAATGCTGTCTTGGACATGGTCCTGGACAGCTGGCTCTAGGTGGCTCTGCTTGAGCAGAAGGGTTGGACAAGGTAATCTCCAGAGGTCCCTTCCAACCTCAGTCATTTTGTGAATCTGTTATTGTAAAGCCATAAATGATCATTTACTCAATGCTGAAGACAAAATCAGAAGGCTAAGTTTTCCTGGTAGGGATAAAACCCAACATACAAATACACAAATTGGCATAATATCCTGCATCAAGACACACACACAAACACCAAAAAAAGTCATTTAAATTTGAACAATTTCCAACAGTAAGAACCATTCCACTATCCTAAATGAAATAAGGGTTGAAAGTCTTCCAAACACTTCCAAATAAGAATCCACACAGTACAATGACTGAAATTAATCTTTTTTTTAATTAAAAGAAACCACTATCAAGCAACAGAATCCCCACCAGGATTTCTTCCCTACCCCTGTATTTACTCAGTGCCTTCTGCTTTTGTATTTTAACTCGCACCTATAGAGTACGTCCATACAACAAGAGAACCATGAGTCTTTAGACAACACAGATAAACAGATTTTTTTTTCTTGTACTAGTAAGGAATTTCATATATTTATCTGATAAATAACTAGGGTGTAGAGAATTAGATGAACAAATTCTGTATCTCTTTGATGAAAGCATAGAAAACACAAAAGAATCCTCCCCAGAACTACTGCATCCTTACTGAACATTTTCTAATGTTCTGTACATGAAGATTATTTCATTAAATGTATTAACAAATTAGATGCTAAACACAAAGTGTTTCCTATTGTTTGTATAGATTAAAACAAAGATCTCTATAAGCTGAAGCACTCCTTTTTATGGAAATACAACATCTGTAATATCTACATAACTAATTGTTCTACAGCTGTTAGAAAGAACTAAACATGAATTTGTTCACAGCAGGATGCTTCGAGCTTAAAGGGAAGAAACACAGTTTTGTTGTTGACTCTTCCGCCAAGTTACTACACTGAGTCCTAAACCCTTCTCCAAAACTGCAGCATACCAACTGATGCCTAAAGAAATAATATGGCCTTTAGGTGACCGAATGAAAAAGATTCTATACTGCAAGTACACCAAAATGTAAAAGTTAACTATAAAATAATGGGAATAAAGATTTATTTCCTCTGGACAATCCAATAGCTGCCCACAATAACCAGCCTCTCTGTGAATGTGAAAGGAAATGAGGGAGCATGGACTCTCCCATATCACTCTTCCACCTGTGCAGGGATCAGTGGAACAAACGTCAAGGAAAAGGAAAACAAATGATAAAAATGATCCAAGGTGGAGTCTCCATCTGATACCCTGGGTTAGTCATACACCTATCTCTCTTTCACTGTGTCGGCAAATCAGACAGTGTTACATGTTCTGAACCTGAAGAAGGAACGTTTAACCTAACTCAGAAACAGTGGGTATGAAGAATGTAGTAAGAATTACAGAGCTCATTAGATACCCTTATAAAATCATCCAGAATTATACCATTTGGAGATTTCTGCCTCTACATAAGACCTATTCTAGTAGCTTCAAAGTATTAGAAGATACCATATGAAGGTTAAAGCTGTTCAGTGTAATAAACAACAAAATGAAGTTCCAAGGTCAAATGTTTCCTGCAACACTAATTTACAGGTTCTGTACAAAGTTAATTTTATCTGAAAACATAAAAAAAAATATTCTACAGAAAATTCCAGCTCACTTGGACAGCTTCCTAGAGGCTGTAATAGGAGTTATTCTGTAAGAACTCAAAGCTCAACATCACAGTTGAACCACCAGCATTGGACCAAGTAGAGCAATTAGTTTTATTTATCAATTTCTTTCTTAGGAGCATGATTGCTTGATTACAAAACTCACCTAGTCACAGAAAGGACCTGTTGTGCAACAAGCAGGCCTCTTTAAGAGATACAAAGAGTCTCCATTGAATTAAATCAGATTTAAGAACAAGTGCCTCTTCAGTCAAGAGGAGGCAAACAGTATCACGACCATCTTACCTCATCTGGACAAAAAAAAAAAAATGAAAAGAGCAGAGACTTTGTCTAGCTTTACAAGATGTCATTTATCACTGTATATCCCAGAGTCTTAATGTCACTGAGAACCTTGATACATTCTGCTCCTTCAAGACACAGGAAGGTAAATCACCACACTAAACAATTAATCTTTTTATCATCTGCAAGCTATGTGGCATTGCAAGAGTTGCTTTTACTTAGCTTCTAACACGCACATCTTCATAGTCATGCCTCTCTTTTTGTGGAGTCCAAATGAACTACGAAATTTCACTTAGCCAAGGACAGAAATTATCTTTCAAGTAGAGTTAACTGATCTTCTAAGCTACTATAAAAAAACATTATCAGCTTTACTGACTGACACTACAAGTCTATCAGCCCAGGAAGGATGTCTGCTCACAAGTTTTAAGTGATAGCATAAATGTTGTTACCTCTACTCTTCTGCAGGCAGTCAAACAGAGCTCTTTCAGTGCCAGCGAAAGAGTGAAAACACACCCTGCTATCCCTCAGGTGTCAGAGGTGAATTTCTAACCAGCAATTCTGTTAACATTTATTTACTAACAGTACTCACCTGCACCTTTTTTTCCCTGTTTTCCCCAATTCCAAAGAACAATTCAGTTCAGTTTTGCATGGAGACATATAGTCAAGAGCAGCCATCTACATGCTATTTACAGTCAGTGGAAGGAGATAACTGAGACAGTTGCATGGTTTATAAGGATTGAAGCAAGGCAACTGGCCAGCAAGATTTTTTTTGTGGAGCTCTGACAGAGGAAGTACTAAAAGAAGCATACTACAATGTGACTGGGAACAATAAAAGGTTAATTGCAGCTTAACCACAAGAAAGTAATAATACCAGTATTAAATAAGGATACACACAATACCAACCATCAGTATCACGCCAATATAAGAATGGTAAGTCATCATCCATTCAGGAAAGTCACACAGGAGTCAGGAAACGTGTTACTCTGTTATACTTCTTCCAGAAATTTTTTATTTTTGATCAACCTGCTTAACATGTATTTACCCAACAAAAATATGGAAAATCCCCTCTGCATCATCCTAGAAGTCAGGTGTATTTAAGATTCACTTTGTTGCAAATTGCCAGAAAAGAAGTATTTTGTTTGAACTGTAATATATGAACTTATTTTAGACATCAGAGAGGGCCTTATGTGGGAACTGGATATACGATGATAAAACTATGATTCATTCCCTTTGTATTACTAGAATTGTTCTTCAACCTTCTTGTTCTAGATTTGTTAAATAGATGATAAAATAAATTCTTATATAGAACCTTCAGAAGGAGGAGAGAACAAGACATTGTAACTAAGTGATGAAATGATGGATGCTCTTCCTGTACAGCAGGCAATGAAATCCTACCGTTAACAAAACAATGAAGTAAGACAGTTACCACGTGATCTGGTGGTCTGAGGAAGAAGCTCAGACATAAGGTAATATTCGCTTTAACTGTGAAAAACTGGGGACTAGGCCTTTGAGAAAGAGCACAAAAAGACTAATGAAAAGGAGCATCCTGCCCCAAAAGTGCTGAGAGCTGTGTATTTAACCAGAAGAAGCATGAAGTCAGCAAAAGTTTGCAGAAACTGGGAGAAAGGTAGAGGTGGTAGGGGGA
The DNA here is from genome assembly GCA_025331215.1 of Actenoides lindsayi. Lineage (NCBI taxonomy): Eukaryota > Metazoa > Chordata > Aves > Coraciiformes > Alcedinidae > Actenoides > Actenoides lindsayi. The sequence continues at coordinate 41,721 of WTSP01011393.1, forward strand.
GATCATGATCAGGGACCATCCCAATTCAGGACCAAAAAAACTTGTACCCCCCCTCACCTGTAAAAATCATGTGTGCTTATTTACATAAGAAGTGAGGCTAATTGAAATATAACTAACCAGTAGTGGACAGGATGGTAATTACTGACCAAGAGTGTAAATTTAGGTATGTATTTACTAATCATGGAACATGATAAATACTTTGTGACTCCCTTGTGACTCCTACTGGATTTGTAGAATGACCACCCAACACTCATATTTCTGAAAACACTGATTAAATAAAACACCTCTGCTCTGTGTGTATATTGGTGTATTGCACACCAGGTAGACAACCCTGCTTTTGGAACAACACTATTATCTGATGAATGAGAGAACAAGCAATTAGTGTTGGCATAGTCCTTCACAATAAGGATCAAGTTCTACAGATAAGGAAGTTTGAGAAGACTTCTGCAAGTTGTTAAGCACACAGAATTTTTTTGGTTGGGGTGGGAAGGTTGTTGGTTGGTCGATTTTGCCAATCTGATGGCTGAAAGAAGAGAACAAAGCTCAGCTTTTTGATGGGAGTCAAACAAGCTCCAACAGCAAAAACTCTGTGCACTTGCAAAGGATCCATATCTCTACCTTACTAACAGCCTGCAACAAACTCTTCTCAGCAAATACATCAATGCCAAAGTCTTTCCACTTGTTTACTTACAAAGATTACTTCATTAGCAACTGCAGTTCTAATAACCAGCACTCTTACTGACTGATGTCAGTCATCCTGGAAAAGCCTGGTATCATTCACTGGGTTAATAAAGAAAAACAGCAGTTGGAACCTAGTGAGAAGATTAAACATGCCTAAATGAGCTCCTGCGCACCAGCTGGAATGCAGTAAATGGGACTTCAAACAACACAAGCTCTGGCTAAAATAGTAACAGCAACATATCTGGTGATCTGACACAAAGCTAGTTATTACTGTCTGGCTTCAAAGACAGCAGAAACAAAGGGGCAGTGGCTGTGCTGGCAGGATATTAAAGGTAATTCTTCAGTCATCTGAATTTCAGGACAGTTGAAGACTGGAAAGGAGACCATGTACAGTCACCTTCAGTGTTTCAATCTCTGGGCAATTTGATTCCACTAGCAGATATGACTAGTTGCATTGCAGTGCCACGCTTGATGAGCTGCCTCATTTGGTCATGCACTGGCATACAGATTTATTAAAACCCAAGCTACTCAACAAAAACAAGCATTAAGGAGCCACATTATGCGAATAAAGCACAGAAGTAACTGAACAATATTTTGAGAATACTTGATAAACTGGCATGTTTAAATGCAGAGAACCACTAGCTCACTGACTTGTACTCCTCAGTACCTGAAAATGAGTCACTGTTGTGGTTTGGGGGCGGAGGGGGTGTGTGTGGTGCTTTTCTTTTCTTTGGGAGGGTTGGTTTGGGTTTTTTTAATTGCTTTACAAATAAATTTATTTTCTTGATTTATTACATAAGCAGATCCTATAAACAATTTTTCTGGCTGTTACCTAAACACTTGAAAAAGTAGATTTATAATGGAGACATTATTATTGTGAAACAGCAGCTATGAGCATGATTTGCAGCAGTGTTAGTGCACCAAATGACAGAAGCAAGGAAACACTGAGAAGTTCACACGATTGAAAAATGGGCATTACAAAAACAAATCTGTAAAATATTATTTATCCAGAACAACACTTGTGAAATAAACATCTCCTTAAATACTCCACGACATGCTTCTTTACTGTGAAGATGAACCAGGAACAGCCTTAGATTTTGTTATTTTAGATGAGAAAGAGCTTCACGGAGGCGAGCTATATCAACAGCCAGAAATAAGCTGGGGGAACAAGAACACCCTGCTGAGAAGCACTGAACTTCAACAGCTTCTGTGTTTGCTACAGTCAATTTGATTGTAACTAGAACATGTCACAGTGGGACATCTTTTTCCACATCATAGACTGTAAACACAGCAGCTAGCAGTACAATTATATTTAGGCAGTATGAATGATTAAGCAATTAAAAGCAGTGATCATACAAGATTGCATATATCACTACTGTATTTCAAATTTCTTCCTGCCTTTAGGGCTTTTGCATTAAAAATTCAAGCTTCAGAGTTGTTGGTCTTAATTCAGACAGCACCAAAATGTATTTTCTTTACAATTTTTGCCTCTTTCCAGTCTTCATCAGTCAGTACTGCTTTAAAATGAAAAATAAATGAAAAATCAATGGCCACAGGTAACTCTCACAAACTGAAAATCTTTCAATTTCACAGGGTATATGATAACAGGTCAGCACAAACAAGAGGACTTGTAAAGGTCTTAAAATTATCCCAAAGCAGCAAGGCAGAGCATGATGATGTTGGCACATATCTCAGTTCTGCAATTAATTCCCTCAACTGTACATAAACAGAATTGTGGGGTTTACTTCCAGAAGAGGTAACCTCAGCTTAATAAAACATTACCTCCATAACATGACCATATCACCTATAGTTAGAGAGCAATTTAAAATGCATGTTAACATGGGTTTTTAACATACACAAAAATCTGTAGAGTGAGCTGATTCAGCTGCTACCAACTTCAGTTTCAAGTGGCTATCAACACTAGAGTCTTTCCTACCACGAATGGTTCATAGCCTATAACACTGCATGGAATGTTGTCCACAGCTCTTCTATTTTTAGAAGTCTGTTTGATTAAATTATTTACATACACTTACTTGTTACTCTTTATTTCTCAGCTGTATTAATTTGTTGATCAAACTACTGATTGTCATAGGGGGAAAAAAAACCCTAAGATGAAGAAAAAAAGAAAAAAAAAGAACACTCTTCTTAGGAGCAATCACATTAAAAACAAAAAAGGGAAAAAAAAAGAATTTAATTTGGCAAAACACAGGGCAAACTGGCACAGAGAAGACTATCTGTAGGGGTAGATGGAGCTAATGCTGGCCACTTGCCATGATGCTTTATAAAGAAGCCACAAGGAAAGACCACAAGGGAATAGAGAATTCAGTGCCAAGTGCCAAAGATTTTGCAGCGCAAGGGCCATTGATCTGTATTGACACAGTCTTTCATTGTTGCTATCAATGAACTCTTTATCCTCTTTATTTGCTAGCTTCATTGGTGTATATTCCTTGCCAACTTGCTATTCATGAAACAATAATAAGCAACTAAAATAAACAACCCTCTACCCCAACAGTCCCACATTACTTTTCCACCTTAGGCTCAATGTTTTGCTCTTAATTTCAGGGAAGTTAATTTCTTTCTCAATCTCCAGGAAGGCCATCAGCAGAATGTCAACATGCAGCCTGTGCATTGGTTCATTTCTCTGGGGTTAACTAAGGCACTATAGCAATTCGAATTTTCTCAGTGTTGTTTTCTTACTCATGAATATTTCCATGAGAAAAGCTTACAATTTACTTTCTCATTCTAGTAAACACTAAGAAATTCCTTTAACCAAATACAACAAAATCCCCACTTTCTTAACACTATGGTGCAAGAGCTACTGAAAAGTCCATATAATCTACAAACTTTATAGCTATTTATTACAATGTTTTTAAGTCTCAACTTCCTTATGTTAGAAATTTGTACAGTACTTGGGATATTCTTAATACTTCTCTACGGTTAAGCACTACATCCAACACATTCTTGAGAAAGACACCCCAAGAACAGAACATTGATGTTTGATGAGAAGGGGATTTTTAGGCCACATCTGCATGCTTACTTGATAAAATCATTCTAAAAGTTCCCAGAAACATAACTGTTGAACCAAATGTTATACAGTCAAAAGACAATGTTGGTAATATTCAATCTATTTCTCTCCTTACACCAATTTAGTTTGTCTGTAGATATGGAAATCTAACCTTATTCACATAATTAGAACAGAAAAAATAGTGCATTTTAGTTCAGTATGTAAAGGCTATTAAGCCTATACAATGAAAAACTCATTTTGACTTTGCATAGTTATAAATACATGAAAGAATGAAAATGCATCTAAAATGGAACTGCCTATAACCATAAATGTGGAGGACAACACACAGTACACACTGCACATCTGCATCTCTAAAGTTAAGGCACATATATAACTTCATAGCTCTTTGCTATATTAAGTGGTGTCATTTTATTTTGCTTCAAAACTCCCACATTCTTGTATTTTATTTTTCATTACCTCATTGCTACAAAATGCTCTCTCAGTATTTTAGTTCACAGATTTTTCAACAATACTGCTGCATTTGATTATAAAACAAACTGACTATGAAGGGAATTGCTAAGGTCTACACTTTCCAATCACCAAACAACAATCACAGAATTAAAACAACAGTAAACCCTTTACAAATTACTAATCACATGGTTAAAATGAGAGCAGAAGATCTTCCATTGCTACCAATTGCAACCTTTTGAATACTTTCAACAAATATAGATCAAAGTTTCAGAAAGCATTTGGCTTCATTTTACTTTGAAATTATGAAGATTGCTTGTTGGGTATAACATAGTACTATTTGTAGCATGTTATTGTATTTTTCTACATTACACTCAATCAAAATATTTCTATATAATGTCAGTTTTGCAGACAGGCTTATTGTCATTTAGTAAGTTTTCTGGCCAAGATCCACAGCACAGATTCCAGTATTTCCAATACTGGAATATTCCAGTATTTCTTGTCTTAATAAAGAAGAATTCATCTTTGAAAACGAGCACATTTCCCTGCTTTATTCCATTCTCAAATACTTGAAAATCAACTAATCACTTATCTGCAGTCTTCAATATGTTCCCAGTGTCTGTTGATAAAACTATTTTCCACAGCTCTGTGTCAGCAAGATGTCACCTCTTTAGCCTAACTTTTTAACTACTCAGTAAAACACATGCAACATACCTGAGAAGGTAAGATTATATCTGATATAACATACAGTACACAATCACTCCTTACCCTCCTCCTTGTTTAAAGGTTTATCTGACATTTAACTGGCTTGCTTGACTTGAGGGCTGTATACCATTCTTTTTCTAAGCCTAATGCCTTTCAGTACCTTTTGCCACATTATCCAGAGAGATACAATTGGCAGGTCTCCGACTTAGTATTAACAGACCAAAAAACTCCAGATCATGGTGGCACACAAGACGTTTTAACTTAGCCACATGGTGAATCTTTTGTTCACGTAGTGTCATACACTAAATCTCACACTACAGAAGGATATTATCATTAGTACTGGTGAAAGCCTTGTGCAACATTTCAAGCTGGTGAAACTAAAGGCTGCTCTAAAATCTCAGATGTAAGTGTACAACCTCTTTCAGGTACCTTCAGTACTGATGTAAACAGCACACCAAGGTATCCAATTTGAGGACACACAGCCATGTGGAACTGCATGGCCAACACTCAGCACTGTGTACCTGACTGTTTTCCTCTCTTTTTCAAACATAATTAATTTCAGGTTTGTTTCAACAATCATTTGAATGACAAACAACTTAAGGCAGTTGCCTTAGTGTAGGATTACATAGAAATACTAAAGAGATGAAAAAAATCTAGAATGTTAACTTTTTTCCTCTTCACTTTTTTTTTTTTTTAGTTTTTCATAACACCCTCTGTATCATTTTACTGTAACTTCTGCACAGTTTTCTACCACTCCATTACCCATCTGAGATTCCTAAACATTCTTCCATGTAAATGTCTTTGATCCTCAATATTTTTTCTCTTGTTCCTTCCGGGTATTTTAAATGCTCTTTCATTATCATCCACATTCTTCCCCCATCCCATGAATGTTTTTTTTCCCAGAACAGTATCAGTCTCTTCCAGGGAGCTGGGTCCACAGCTCTTCCCCCCCAAGTCTCTTCCATAGACACACAGTTTATCAAGCTTGCTGCATCATTTCTCATTCCTCCTGGCACATCCCAGAGACAGTGAGCAGTGAGCAGGCAGAGAAGCACCACAAAAAAAAAGGAGAGAGAAACTAAGACCAGATGCTGCCAGAAGTTGAAAAAACAGAGAGTGACTTCCTGTCTGACAACCAAGGAACTGCCAGAAAAAACATGGGAATTCCCAGATTTCTAGTGCAACCTAAGTTACCAGTGCATCAGATGGTCTTTTAGTAGTATTTTAAAATACAGTTTTCTCTCTTTGTTCTAAATCATACAATGTATCCTAAGATTTTTTTTAAAATTCATGTGCCTATTTACAGACATTGAAACATAAAGCAATATATGATAACATAATTTTACAAGATAATTGAAGCCTATGTTCCAATGCATTTGTAAGGAGCCACAGTTCTGATTATTTAGGCAAGATCCGTTCTGCCAGTTCTGTGCTGCATACATGTATGTGTAGAATGTGATGCAATTTTCCCACTACTACCCCAGCCCAAATATTTATCCAGGGGGGAAAGTAAAAAATAGGCTTAGTAAATTCTGGTATGAACAGGGAGCTATTAAGAAACTTCTAGGAAAACCAAGAATAAATCACTGCAGCAATTGTCATGCAGACCTTTAGCTGTAAAAATTTCTGCAGTATACCTCTAAATGTTTTTAGGTGCCATGATTTTTACAATAAGTAGATTCCCCTGTTCTGCAAAGAAAGCTGCTCCATGGAGAATCAGTCACATTGGCCTGTGCTGGATGATGGGGGAGGGATGAAAGGAATGAAAGCAGTTATCAAGGCATTTGTAAGTAGTGAGTTCTTGGAACAACATTAGAGTTGAGGGTCATGGGAAACAGAAGCTTTGCTCACCCTTCTTCCTGGCAAAGTTTTCTGCACTTGGGCAACAAAGTAAAATGTTTTGTAAGAACAGAAGGAGGAGAAAAGGGAAAACTGAGCACAGCTCACAGTTTGCTGGCTGGCTAGATTTCCATTCCAGCACACCCTCCTCTCCCTTTTCTCAATGAAAAGCAGCTTAAAGGAGTTGTAAATTCCATTTCAAAAGCCCAGCAGCACTTAACTTATTGACTTCTCTAGCCTTCATTTAATACAAGGGGGAACATTTCCATGAAGTTATACTTTTCAGAAAAACTTGAGAAATCTTAGCAAGATTAAAACCAAACAAGTTCCATAACTGGATGATATTCTGAAATAATAATTTCTTTTTAAAACAGAACTGGAATCCTCTGTAGGGAAAAGTGTTTCAGTTAGTCTAGGCAACACTTATTGTTTACAATGAGCAATATGAACCAAACAGACAGAGCACAAACACGGAAGTCTGGATGTTGGACGCTGCTTTCCAAATACAGTATTTTTTCCTTTCATGAGCATATAAAATGCTTAACTGCAATCGATGGTCCTTTCAGAGATCAGTGTGTATTGACTGTAATCCTGTTTCATCTCCAGTTGAACATGTAAGTAAATATGAGTCAATGAACAGCCTATGAACTTTGAATTACTCATGAGACTGTACGAGTAGCCAAGTAAAACACCTTCTTCCCAAAACATTCATATTAGTTTCCCTGACATAAGCCAAAAAAGCACATTAATATACCCTCTGTAAGAGGAGAAAGACATAGCACTAAAGGGGAGGGAGGGGAAGGGTGTTTAATTATTTTTAGTTATTTTAAATTACAGCATCCAATAAGCAGATGGTTTTACAGGTATCTTTGAGTCTAATGTGCAGGGCAATACATAGTTTCTCCAAAGGAATCAATTCTGCTTTGTTAATTGTTTCTGAATTAAGGACCCCCAATCTACACATTGTCAAGAGAGACCGTAGAGACTCCTGCTGACTGTTTTAATAGCTCACCTATTAAGGACTACGATTCTCTTGCTCCCTAAACATACAATGCATCTTAACATCTCTTATCAAGCCAATTATTCACAACGAAAGACTTGATAAAATCCTTTTACAAGCACCTCTCAATACAAAACAATACTCTGAGGATGCACTCTGCACAGACAAGAACCCAGCTACCTCAAAGCAAGCTGGTCACGCTCATTACTTAGCAAAGAGCTAATAAGTTTAACTTTGGTATCATACCCTCAAGCTAAATATAAACATTAACCTTGTGTGTTCTGCTGTTAATTTTCATAATGGCTTGAGGAGAAAAAAAAAGGGATCACTGTGGAATATTAATTATAAACAGTGTAAGGACTGTGCTCAAAAGCAGTGTGGGAAGCAGCTATCATAAATAACAAGGATGAGAGAACTAATATGAAGTTTGACATAAACAGCCTCATTGAGCATTATTTTCTTATTGGTTTTGGAGGTCACACAGTTACTAAGAAAAAGAGCACCAAGACAAACAAAAAATAGTACTCAGAGTGCCCGTTTCTCAGAACGGCACTCAGGTCACCTCTTTTTTTTTTTTTTTTCCCCCCTTTTCCTATTTCTAACATGACAAACAAAACTTTTCTTACCTCAAAGAAAAACAAAATCCAATAATAACCCCCACAAGTTCTGCCTTGATTTAGCAAAGTTTTCATCTTAAGAAGTCTTCTGGAACTGAATTTTCCAGTGGCTAAGAGATTATGCAGCTGGTAACTTTACCAGTTGGTATATAGCTTCCCAAACATATCTAACAAAATTATTTTAAAATTCATGGGTTTGTACTACTGAATGAAAAACCAGAACATGTTTCTGGGTATGAACAATCACCACATTCTGGTTTTCACGATCTCCCCACAGATCAGCAAAGAAGGAGGGCTTGAGAGAATCCTGGCTTCCTAAGACTTAAAAGGTTGAAACTGAAAACTTTTAAGTGTATGTGTAAATGATTATTGCAATAAAAATTAAATAAATAAGAGTATATTTACTGCAATAATCTGAAACAGTACGGTTATCTGAGTATTTCCTTACCACTATCATCTGCATGACTGTAGCAGGGTCTGGTAGAACTCTCCCTGATAAAAATTATCACTGACACAAGTTATTTTAAAATGAAATGCAGAAGGCTATGCAGCACGGATAACATCCAAGGTAACAGAAGATAACCCGAAAAATACAAGATACAAGCTTTTCTTTCAATAATAACTGTACAGTAACAGAATGATAGATCTAGCATTAACTGGAAATAATAAGTAGAATGAAGATTGCTGTAACAAACTCAGAGCTACTAGACTACACTGTACATAGTCTACATTAAAAAGTGACAGAAAATTTTTTACCTGGCCTTTTAAAAAACAGCATTTCATATTTAGTTAAGCATTGCAGGAATTGGTATGCACAGGTGACAGAACATTTTTATAATATAATTTTGTATTTAAATTGAAATTTAACTTTGATAAATACTTCCATCCTTTGCAGAACACGTTTTCACAATGTTCTAGGATCACTCTTTTTTTGCCATGGAATTTTTGGCTTTAAAAGATAAGCACAAGAGCGGAGCACTATTAAATCTCTAATAGTGTAAGATTCTTCAAAAAATTCCTAGTGATACAACTAAAGGCGATAATGGGGAAATATTTTACTAGGTATCATTCTTCACCTTTTCCTGGGTGTTCACTCCCAAGGGTATGGATAAAGTCTGGCATATTTTTTAAGTATGGAAATATTAAAACAGATATTGCCCCACATATT
>WTSP01011394.1:4791-29807 GCA_025331215.1 Actenoides lindsayi
ATTGGTGCTTGGGATTGCTCCAACCCAGATGGAGGACCTTGCATTTGGCCTTGTTGAACTTCATGAGGTTGGCATGGACCCACCTCTCCAGCCTGTCAAGGTCCCTCTGGATGGCATCCCTTCCCTCCAGCGTGCCAGCTGCCCCACACAGCTTGGTGTCACTGGCAGACTTGCTGAGGGTGCACTCAATGCCGCTGTCCATGTAGCTGACAAAGATGTTAAAGATGTTAAACAAGACTGGTTTGCTTCATGCTTAAATATTTCATTTGCAGTGAGACAATATTAACATGCGTCAGATTCTATTCTTGGTTTCCTGTTGAATGAGCAGACTTACAGTATTTTGTCATAAATTTAACTAGAATTCAGCTTTGTAATAAGTGTTCTTAATAAAATAATAAATAAAATCAGGGCCAGTTCTGTTTAATATCCATCAATGATCTGGACAAGGGTATCGAGTGCACTCTCAATAAGTTTGCAGATGACACCAAATTGGGCAGGAATGTTGATAGGTAGGTAGGCTCTGCAGAGGGATCTGGACAGGCTGGATTGATGGGCTGGGGCCAAATGTATGAGGTTTAACAAGGCCAAGTGATGGGTCCTGCACTTGGGTCACAACAATCCCCTTCAATGATACAGGCCTGGGGGAAGTGCCCAGTGGAAAAGGACCTGGGGGTTCCAGTCAACAGCTGGCTGAATATGAGCCAGCAGTGTGCCCAGGTGGCCAAAAAGGTCAACAGCATCCTGGCTTGTGTCAGAAGTAGCATGTCCAGCAGGACTACTGAAGCTATCAACCCCTGTACTCAGAATTGATGATGCTGCACCTTGAATACTGGGTTCAGTATTGGGCCCCTCACTATAAAAAGAACATTGAGGTGCTCGAGCATCTCCAAATAAGGGCAATGAATCTGGTGAAGGGTCTAGAGCACAATTCTTGTGAGGAGTAGATGAGGGAACTGGGATTATTTAGCTTGAAGAAAAGGAGGCTCAGGGGAGATCTTATCACTCTCTACAGCTACCTGAAAGGAGGTTGGAGTCAGGTGGGTGTTAGTCTCTTGTCTCAAGGAACAAATGATAGGATAAGAAGAAAAACCCTCAAATTGTGCTAGTGAGGGTTTACGTTAGACATTAGGAAAAATTCCATCACAGAAAGGGTGGTGAAGCATTGGAAGAGGATGCCCAGGGAAGTGGTTGTGTGATGGTGATCCTTGAAGGTATTTAAAAGATGTGTAGATGTGTTGCTGAGTGATGTGGTTTAGTGGTGGACTTGACAGTGATGGGTTAATGACTGGACTCAATGATCTTAAAGGTCTTTTCTTGACTAAACAATTCTATGATTCTGTGATTCTATGGCAAATGTGAGCAAATGCTGAAGTAAATTGATAAAGTCAATACGTAAATAGGTATGGAGGTATTGTGTCACCTTAGCCTACCCTGTGTTTATTATACATTTTTACAGGTACTTATATGTGATTTCTTTTATGTGTGCTTCTCTTCTGAATCTCTATTACTCACTTTTTACTATATCACTGTTTTACCTATGCCCTTCATTTTTCTTTCATTTTCTCTATTTTTATGATACTTCAGCTTTATAGCTCCTGTTCTGTCTATTGTTTCTTTCAGCTATTCTTTTTACGATTATTTTGGTACAACTTTGACATACTTTGATTTTGGTTTTGTTAGTTCTGATATGAGACAGTTCAATAAATTGTCATATTCTCCACTGTTAAATAACAAGGTTCACAAAACACATAAGTCTCAATACCACACAGTTTAGAAATGGACCATATTTTATACATATACACAGGATCATAATAATGTCTGAAAGAAAATAGGCTTCTGTCTTAAAAACAGAACCCACAATCAAAAAAACAAAAAGAAGGAGGAAACTGAGTCATGATTAAAAAAAAAAGTTTAAAAAAAAAAGGTTCAATTTTATGTTAGTCAGGCTTTATTATTGACATATTGGATGTGAGATGGATGCACAAGCTTTAACATGATCCTCTTGTGGAAAGAGAATTAATCAATTAGCAACCCCAGTCTAAGTAGTAAAAAAGTATTCAAAAACGCGTAAACAATTCACATTGTTTACTATGTAAAGAGGAACATTGATAGTCCTTATATTGGTGACATTAATAATAACTTCTGACAGGGATGTGGGAACCTCTGCAAAGACTATTCATTTTTTTCCCCTGTTTTGTAAAAGCCTTGACATTTATAATTTTAGCTTTGATAATACAGGCAAGAGAGACAAAATACTGTCAAGACTTGTAATTTTAGTTAAGGCTTACTAAGGAAAAATAAAAGAATAATCGTTCAAGAAAATATACAAGTGTGAAGAAGTGGCAAACAGAGGTTACCTTGATTATAATAAGACCAGAAAAAAAGGGCCTTAAAAGTTCATTAGATAGCTTCCAGTCCCTAAGAAAAACATATTCACATTTCAAGCTGATTTAATTTGGCAGCCCACAAAAAAAGTAAAAATAAAAATAGAAACATCAAACTAAACTACTGGGCTAAAACTGAAGTGCATTAGGAAAACTGAAGGTAAGTTGGGAACTTTTGAACAAAGTAGGTTTTTACCAGGAAATGCTGAATCAGCAGAATTTGGCTGTTCCATTGCTGCTGTCTCTCTTGACAAATAGCAAACGCTCGGATGTGCCAGTTTACTGAGTGACCAGACTCCCAAGGTCTGACAGTCTGAGCTTGGCCCTGCATGTATGATGCCATGGGGATGGGGACCTGGTGTTTTCAGAAACCACTCCTCTGGAAAGAGCTGCCAGTTGGACAGCTCGAGGTCACAGGCATGGGGGTTTACAGATTTCTTGAACAGCTGCTGCCCTGCACTAACTGACATCCACAGTTCAGGAAAAACATCTGAGCAGACACAGGAAAACACAATAAATTGCATAGTTTCTTTGCTATACTGTGATCTTTTCTGTAAAATCTACTTTAAACACAATTTGAGACAGATAGGAAGAACAACTTTTAACACTTTGAAAATGTGGCAAGTCTGAATCCCAGTGGGAGACTGGGAAATGGCTTTTCCAGTCCTATATCATCATCAGTAGCCATACTCAGTTCTCCCTATAGTGCCTCCTTGTTGTCTACCCAAGATCCTGCTGCTTCCTTTTCCAGAAGGACACCTCTAGTACAGAGAGGTATTTTCTTGTATTTCATGCAGCTAATACAAATGTGGACATAAATGCCGGTGTGAATGAATAGAAACAGCCCAAAGATATGATTTAAAAAGTGACGGTGCTCCCTTACATAGGAATTCATGAAGTATTCTGTTACATGTAGAATGATAAAGCATTAAATCTGAATTTCTTTCAACCATTAAGCAATCATACATGTATTAGTCATTTGGGAAAACCATACACAGAGAAGGTTATAACTTTACTTTACAACTCTCAAGAAACCATGGACTCTGACTTTGATTTATAACCTTTCACCTGCAAAGCATTAAAAATCAAAAACTGAAAAATTTTCCAACCTGTTTATTTTCTGTTATATTTCTAAACCAAGAGAATGAATAGGACCTCTTTGTATTCACCAGAACCTGTTTGGTCATAGGAAAGCCCTCAATCACAACAGTTGTATAATACACTTGTTAAAAATTAGGGGGTTTTATAACTTTCACTGGTGCCAGCTTCTGTGTATGTTAGGGGACAAGGGGAGAGCTACAAGCATATTCACTGCTTCTGGAATCACAGAAAGCCAACTTGCTTTATGTTTATAGAATGCCAAAACATAGAATCATAAAATCATTTGGGTTGGAAGACACCTCTAGAGCTCATCTAGCCCTGCAGTAAGCAGGGACATCTTCAATTAGAGCCAGCTGCTCAGAGCCTCATCAAGCCTGACCTTTAATGTCTCCAGTGGTGGGGCCTCCACCGCATCCCTGGGGAACCTGTTCAGTGTTCCACCACCTTCATAGTAAAGAACTTCTTCCTAATGTCCAATTTAAATATGCCTTGGTTTAAAACCATTACCCGTCATCCTATTGCTAAATGCCCTTTTAAACAGGCCTTCCCCAGCTTTCCTGTAGTCCCCCTTCAGGTACTGGAAGGCTGCTATAAAGTCTATGGATCTGAAAGACAAGGTCCATAATGAAAAGCTTCCTGCATGTATGTGGAAACTACTTGGCTCCCAAAATTTTTGATAAATTGTTATCTCTCTTTCTAAAAGATCTGTAGAACATCTGAAAACATAACCTTTTCTTTGACTGTGCATGATAATACACATGGAGTCTTCAGGTGTGTTTTGGGTCATCCCCCATAGGAACCTGTCAGAACATGGTAAGTCTCCAATTTGGCCTGCAAGCCCATATCCAGCATAATAGTATGATGTCATCAAACTCAGTACACTTTAGAACTCATTTCAAATGATAAAGCTTAAAGATAGCAGAAACTTTCTCATAACAGAAACATTCAAAGTATCAAAAATGTATTTAATGAAAAGATGAGCATTTTGTTCATGTTCTATAGAAGAAAAACTACTGATAGCAGGTGGTTTTAAGCTTTCAATTAGATTTTTCTGTACATCACAGTATTAGCAAAATTTGGAATTCTATTTGATGCTAAGAAAATACAGCTTTCTGAGAAAAATATTGCTCCAGTAGAAAAATACTACATGTGGTTTGTCAATACACAAAAGGAAAAAGATGTTCAAAGAGGACAGAACAATATATACTGCAACACATCTCTCTTTTAAATCAACACATAATCTCACAAGTATTTTAACAGGAAGTACTTCTCAATTTTTCAGAATATCAAAATATACATGATACTGTGTGAATCTGCATAAATGTCATAACATTATTTTTTTTCACAATGTGTCAAAGGAAGAGTTAGATTTCTTTTCCTCCAGCCAGAAGTATGATACCTGTATTGTTCTATTGAAAAAAAAAAAAAAAATATAAATCTAAAAAAAATCTATAAATAAAACACAAAAATGTGATTTCCTTGTACATTCAAATCCAGCGATTTTTAGTAGCTGCCTTTAAAGGCAAAGCATCTGCACTTTGTTATATGTTAGAAGCAGTTCTTCCAAAGATTTCTAAGCAGATTATTTTTAAAACTAGTAGTTTTTTAAAAACTGAAATTTTGATTATGCTGCCTTATCTCCTACTGCCTTATTTCTGTAACATTCCACCAGAATGTTATAGAAATATCCAACAGAATACTATAGAAAATTATAAAAAATATCCACCACAAAGCCTTGTGAAACATTACTTTGTTAAAGCAAAGCTTTTACTATAAAGAGAATTCTCCAGTACTTTTGGAAAAGAAGACAGGGAAAATTCTGAATAGAAGGAAACAATATATTTGAGAACCCAGGTGCTTCATTTTGAGAACAATTGTTTGGAAATAGATTGACAAATACGGGTTTGTGAGGTTTTTTTGTTTGTTTTTTTTTGTGGGTTTGGTTTGTGGGTTTTTTTCTGGCTATTGTAAGAGACGTGGAATACTCATGGTACTCATACCATACTCACATCCTGATGCTTTCTCTGTCAGTGCCAAAGTGCTATCTATCAACTTCCTGTTCCACTACATAGATGTCAGTATATATATGTCTTTTCAGTTCAGTGTTTCACACTGAATAGCTTCAGTGTATTTAACAAGTGATACACAGAGTCCTCTGTTTCATTCATCCTTCTTTTTGTTTGTATGTTATTCTAGGTCCTAGTTATTAATTAGATCCTACCTTAATTCCCCATAAGACTTTTGACATTACGGTCATCAATACTTACTCTTTCAAACGCTTCCTGACAAGAAAAGTTATGTTCCCCTGGGTTAATGTAGCTTAAAATGTCCATGACAGAGCATCTGTGTGAGACTGAAAGATAAACTCTTCTTGCTCAGTAAATAACCCTTGGGACCACATTTTATAATGATGTGAACAATTAGCTAATTGCATGAAGAGCTTTTATTCTCCTCTAGATGAGAAAGGAAAAGAAATTACTAGCTCTGGGAAAGGAGTTCAATTCTTTGTAAAATCACAAGATACAAAAGCTGCTCAAGCCAACATAAAAGATCGCATTTGAGAAACAGCAGAGTAACTTCTAAATATAAAAGTGCTGCATACCTAAGTATTAAACTGTCTAACAGCCTGAACCCGATTCTAAACATGCTAAATGTTAATTACATAGTAGGAGTTTAAGGGAAACTGAAAATGGTGGAAGATGAAATATCAACCAAAATACCTTTCTCTCTGCCTGCAGTGATTTCTTTGTCATCAGATCAATTCTCTGTACTCCCCAGTATTACAGAAAATCATTTTCATGGTAAAATCCTTTTTGAGCACCATGAAAATTTAAGGAGTTTAATCATTCAAATAGAAATAGGAATTTGAAATAGAAACAGCAACAAGAGTTTAATTTGGTTCAATAAAATGTCATCTTAATTTTTTGAATATTAAAAAAAAAAAGACATTAGGAAAAGAAAAGGAAACATATATAAATATTCAATAACCTAAAGCGAACAACAAATGGCAATGAGCTTCATAAACATATTGTGACCTATGACAGCCATAACATTAGTCTAGACAGCAGACAATAAACCTCCAAATATTTTATTCTATATAATCTAATACAAGCATGCCTGAAAATCTCCAAAGAAGCAATTTCTGTAACAACGGGGAAATATTTCTTATTATTTTTATTTTTTTTTTCCTTGGGTAGCTTCAGTGTAATCCACCTAGAAAGTCTTTCCTGGAAAATGTCCAGATTCTGTTAGCTTCTACAAGCTTAGAGAGACATACAATGTTCTTACTGTCAATCTTATGACATTCTTCCTTGAGAAATCTAGTCCATGACAGCACTATGGGGTTTATGAGGATATCAGGAAGTAAATGTAAAGGTATTATAGAGCATTACCAACTGTAAAGAGTGCTATAAAGGTGATTACTTCGGAGCTCAGGACAAGGTAAATTTCCAGGTATCTTTCTTACTTTCTTGGCCTTCTAATTTGAAAGATATGTTTCAGTCACTCTTTGCAAAAGTAGATTTTGCAGCAGCCCCAGGAGAGCGAAAAAGTGCTAGAGCATTTATTACTGTCTGTCTGAGAAATAACAGGGTTAATAATGTTTGATAAGCCTACGCAATGTAAAGAGTGAAAAGAACTGATGCATTTTTAAAGGGATTGTCAGTCCCATTTGAGGCAGGCACGATAGTCACACAGAGAACTCTGTCAGTAAGCAATGTCATTAATAATGATTCATGGATATGGATATTCACAACAGCTGTGTCCTCACCTTTAAGTACCTCATACAATATTTAGAGAGTGCTGGGAGATATTGCAGCAGGGAAGCAACTAAATTGCTAGAAGGCAGTGCCGGTTTAAATTGTCTAATGTTCCTCCTCAAAACTGGTGTACTGATTTTTCAGAGTGAATCTCTCTTCCTCTGCCTCCTGCGGCAAGCAAAATAAGCAACATGCTAATCATCTATCCAGCAAAATCTTACCATGGTTTGATGTGTTGGTATCAACACTAATATATATCGCCAGCTTATGTATAAACCAACTGCTATCAGATGTCCTTCCTCCATGAACACACGAAAGAAACACATAGAGCAGTTTTCCAGGAACATCTTGAATTTTAAAATTCAGAAGTAGATTCTTAATGTTCCTCTTTTACTCTGAGTTGTAGTTCAAAAGCATGAATTCTTTTTTTTTTTTTCATTAAACAAAGGATGTTTCATCATCAGACTCCCAAAAACTCTAGCTACGATTTAATTTGTCTTCAAAATATGGGGACAAATGACTAGTAAAACATTCCTCTTATATATCTCTTATCATCATTAAAGAATATTTAAAAACGAGCTCTGAAATCCCATACTAAAACTGCTTAAATGTTATCTAGCAATGTCTAGATTGTATTGTTTGAAAGAATTTTTGTAGGAGGAAGTTATCATAAGGTGGCTCTGTGTACAGTTCCAGGACACTTCACATCCTGATTTCCTGAATGATTGCACTTTGGCCCCAGAGCTGACTCATGGATAACCTGCAAGTGATCACAAACAGGAAAATCTTATGAGTCCCTAAATTTTGCAGCGACACAGGACCATCTCCAAGCCAAGGGTTCATTCAGTTTGCCAGTACATATCTCAGAAGGCATCCTGGCACACTGCAGCTGCTTCAGGTCATGACCCATACACTACACCTTCACAAACTGTGCCTTTCTTCTGCTAGTCCTCAATACAGTAAAGCTGACTTTTTTTGCATTGCTGGTTTTACCTTAACAATGGTGTGCAGCAGCAACAGGGTGCCTGCTATGGATTCTTGTACTCTAGCACAGGTATCATTCACCAGAGCAAACCCAAAACCATAAGCTGTTCCACTCTTGCAGTGATGATTGGAGAGTCTCATTTGTGGATCAGAATAATTACAGAAGTAACTCTGCCAACTATCCTACCTCTAAGCCTAGCTTCATGCCTTTAAGAAACAGTCTGCAGCAGTAGCTGGAGCACTGGTTCTGTCATTGCTGGCTAACACCAAGGGAAGGATTGCCAAGTGATTCCGTTCTCCTTAGCATCTATTTGTGTAAGAGCTTGAGATGACAGCACCTAATCAGAGCATGCTGTTAAACAGTTGGTGCCTCATACATGAACATATCTGATGATGCCACTTAGTCTCTTGATAACTATTATTCATGCCTACTTGAGCACTCACTGTCTTCTCATTCTTGTATTTTGCTGTTTCTGTACAGGCATAAACACTTCTTTCAGCCAATATGAAAACTTTGATACAGCGAAAACACAATTAGAAGTGACTTTTATTAAGGTACAAAACAATCCTCTGGGGAACTCGATGAGCTTACTTCTTATAGACTCATCTGCCCATACCATACTTTGAATATTTAATTCATGGAAAGCTCTGAACTATGTGGTATAAAGAATACTAGCCTTTAAGACATGTATTTAATTTTGGTCAATAAAATATTTATAAACTCATTGCAACCTGTATTTCATTTTCCTAGTAAATTCAATTTACAGAACATCTATTTAGAGTCTAAAATATAGATCTCAAATACATGTAAAAATAAAGAATGAATTATATTTCTGTTTTTCTAAAATTCTACAGAATCCCTGGTATAGAGCAAGTTTTCTGTGAAGATGGTCCATAGAAGGCAAATAAATTCTACCTAAAAATAAGGTATTGCAGTCTCCTATTTTAGGAACACAAACTTTGCCCTGGGTAGCTCAGATTTAGGCTACTAGCATTTTCTGAGACAGAAAACCACAAAAATAACAAAAAAAAATAGCTCAAATACCAATTAAAATTGATAACTTTCCCTTTCTCCTTACCGAAATCTTGTTCAATATCACAGAACCTCAGAAGCACAGACTGGTTGAGATTGGAAGAGACCTCGGAGATTGTTCAGTTTGAAACCTCTGCTCAAGCAAGGTCAACTACAGCAGGTTGCTTAAGGTCATATCCAGTTGGGTTTTGAGTATCTCCAAGGACTCTACAACCTCTCTGAGAAACCTATTCCAGGATTTAGACAACCTCACACTGAAAAAAAGGATTTTTTCCTTAAGTGGAATTTCCTATATTTTAATATTATTAAATAAATAGTTAAGGATTCAAATTATGGTGCTCATTTTAATTTGTGACTTGTATGGAGATTCAAATTCTCACTTGCAAGAATGAAAGACAAATAGAGTGGGCCACCAAAACTCTGAGTATTTCTCCATAATTCAGTTTTAATTGGACTGATAACCAACAGGGTATCTGAGGGCAGATATTTTTCACATGGCTTGGGATTTCTATCTGCTTTTGAGGTGAAGATCAGTGAAATAAAGTAGTTCCTTTAATCACACTTATTAGTTTTGCCTCAAAAGGGGACAACACACAGTTGGCTAATTCAATGCCATGAGACAAAGAGTGAACACATGCCCTACGCTGAAGATCAGCCAGCTGGCACAACCAGCTGCACCAGGCATGCTTCCAGTTTATGAAGTGGAACATTTAACGTATTGGTTCAAAACACTTACCCTCTTGCCAACCATGTGAAAACGAAATTAGCTATGGTCAATTTACTTATGTACAGAACATAGAAGGATAATCAGCCACCTTATTTAGAATTATTTCCTTGTCCCCAGGAGTGTACACATCCCATCCATACTGAATTATAAAGGGAAAAACATATTTCATTAATACTTATTTGGAAGGCAGAAAACAATCTGCATACTTTATAAACTGGACCACCTCAAAGTCAAGATAGAAAAACAGTTAAGAGGGCCTCGGCATGTGACCCTAGTGATGAAAATTCAGAAGGAAATGTTAATGATTATTGCCAGCAAGTTTTCCATTTCCCTTGCTGTTCCACTTCAAATATTTTGCCTCTTGAAGATATTCTGTCCAATCGTGCAGAAATGAGTTTCCTAGAGGTAAATTCTCAAAAGCATAAAGAGTAGTTCGTCATCTAAGTCCTATTAAAGTTCCTACTTCACTTTTGACAACGTACTTGAGTAAAATGATTTCTCAGAGATATGTTTTGCTTGTTCACTTGTGGATAGCCTGCCTTTATGGTTCTTTTACTAACATAAGGTGAGATAATATTTCTGTTTCATATTAACTGAAATTCAGGTAAACAGTTACATTTACATAACTTTACAAAATAATATAATTTTACAAAATTGAAGTAACGCCTAAGACTCTAACATGCTAGATAAAAAGACAGTCCTAGGTCTACTGAGTTTATTTGTATTTGAGGTGAGAAATTTGGGGTATTCAACTTCACAAAAGAACTCTGAATTATGGGACAACTTTGTATTGCCAAAGTAGATACAATTAATTGCATTTTAATTAATCTTTTGGTTACATTTTATGAATAATAGGGAAAGTCTACTATAATTTAACTAAATAGTACTTCACAAAAGGCATTCCTAACCTCAGTATTATAAATGTCACAGTGAAAATAAAAATCTAAAATGTTTATTGTGTTTAACTCAAACATTGCTAATTATCCTTGAAATGAATTGCAAAATATGGGGAAACAGTTTCTCTAACATGAGGCTTTGTTCAGTATATTTTCTGCATTGGACATACTCAGGTCATCCATGAACAAATACAATGCAACCTACTCTCATTCAAAAAGAACTTACTGTTCTGCATCAAAGCTTTTATTTCCTCATTAGCTGAGACAGAACAAACACACTGAATAGGGGTTGCATTATTTATTTCTTTATTATTTCTGGATAAAAGCTAGAACCAAGTTATTCCTTTAAGCCTGTGTATCTTCTCTGATGTTAAAGGGTTATTTCAATTAAACACAAGCAAATGTAGTTCTTATTTTCAAATGATAGGGTGATGAAGCTAAACCTTTCAAAAACAGTGATGTGTTTCTAAGACCTTGCCCTTTAAATCTATTGTATGATGTGTGTTTTTCCATTTCACTAGCACTATCCATTAGTGTGTCTGTGTTTATTCAAGAGTTCTTTCTAGCTGAAAGAAGACATAGATAAGATTTTATCTGATGTAAACTTATTATTTAGACAAAACAACTTTTTCTTCTCTCAGTCATGTTCTCTGAGGTGTACCAGTTACAGATAATTTTTTTGGCTGCTTTTGTTGCTACACCAAATGCTTTATAAATCAAAAATAACACACTTAAAAGTCTTAGACATCATAACTGTTCTAAACTCACAATTCGATAGATGAGATTCAAGATTCACTTGTACAATTTTAAGCATAAACAAAAATTTTAATAATATCAATAGCATGCATTATGTTATTTAAATAATAATAACATTGGTTTATTGAAATGGGATTTGAACTATTTCTCAAACTTCTACTGAGGCATATAGGGGTCTTTCAGCTGACTTAAAGAGACATGGATCATGCCCAGCTCCCAGTACTGGAGATGGAATTTCCAGATGGAATATTAAATCTTTATCAGTAGTACTTGTCACTACAGGAATCTGACAGAAGGAGTTTAAATATGGAGAAAGGGTGAAAAAAAAAAAACAAAAACAACATGACAAACATCAACAACCTTGTGCTCAAGTTGGGTGGTCAAAATGGGTGGTCAGAGGAAGATCGAAGGGAGCAGGAATACTGAATGGGTCACTAGAGTTTTTCTTATCTTTAAAGCTGCGATCAGGTGGGGTGCCTATTTTACTCATTGGTGCAACTAAGGAGCTCCTGTGTTTGCAGTTAAAGAGGTTGTGGTCTTTTTTGAATGATGGTGGACTGGATAAAGTAAGGACTATGACAGAAGAACAGAGCTGGACAATGCAGACGCAAGACAGGTTTGAAGAAGAGGTCTTCCTTTGACTGCTTAGACAGTGAGGAGGTGAAGGACTGAGGGGGTACATAACTTTCCATCAGAGCTTATTTCCTGGAAGAAATAAGGTTGAAACTGTGGTGTTCCTGTAAGGTACTAGCAGCACAGAAGCTTTCAGCTCAGACAGGGACCTCATAGACAGATGCACTGATCTGCCCCATACAGTATAAATGTTCTGCATCAGGAAAGGAAGAAATGAGGGCAAGCGTACGAACCTCAATACTGTGGACAATGCTGACAGACCTTAAGCAGCCCTTCAGCTGCCTTGGCCCCAGCTGCTTGATAGAATACAAACTTGTGTACCAGGTTATAAGAAGTTTCAGAATTCCAGTGCAAGCTGTTACAAGTCACACTGGAATTAATAAAAGAGTTTGAAATTATAACCTTTCTAAGAGTTAAGAATTAATTGCCTCTTGGTAGAGTAGCCAGCCTTTCAATCAATAAGTATGCCCCAATTTGTGAATATTGCCACCATTTTGATATTCAAAAATATCAAGCTGATTCTGAGGGTGTTTTGGTGCATAATAATATTAAGCTACTATTTGGCTCTTGGTGTGTGGCATTTGGCATTTGGTGTGGGGTATCTATCCAAAGCTGTGGATCTAGGACTTGGTTCAAAAATTGCTATGCTGTCTTTATTGCTTGTCTATTAGCTTTTGCTGCATGAACATATCACAGATTTTAACATGCTAGGCTTCAAAAGAAACATGAACAGGATGAGCTCCATCTTCCATGAGAAAAGATGAATAAAGTAAGAACTCTGGTGTTGGAAGCAAAAGTAACATCAAAAATGTGTTGCTGATACAATTCCAACATTTAAGCAACTGATGCATGCAAAAAATTATAACATTGTATTAGATAAAATAAATAGCATTAAATACTAAAAATAACTTTGACTATTTAGTACATGAATGGCTGTCACTATCTTAAAATTACATTATCACAATAAAAAAATAAGTTGTTAGTCCTGAACTTACAATACACTTTTGTGAGTCATTAAAATGAGTTTGCTATTCTGACATTCATGTACTCCAAAAATTATGAAGGCAGTTATGTATGTCATTACAATTAAGATTTTTTTCAAACCAGATTGCAAATATAATTAAATATTTTTTAAAAAATTTACAAGATTAATATTATGTATTATTCAGCAAGGTTTAAACAATTAAAAAGTAATTAGCTAAAGGGAGTGAAAGAAAGGATGGGTAAATCAGAAAGGAGCACCAGTTCTTAGGTATGTTGTACAGATAGTTAAAAAATATGAATGTTGGGATATTTTTCACTTAACAAAAAGTAGCAGATTGTGCCAGACAGTAAGTATTACGCTTAGCTTTTACCTAGGCTTAAAAAGCTTAGTTAAAAGCTAAGCAGAAAGCTAAAAGCAGCTGAAATCTAAAATGGGGAAATATTTAAGTAAAAAAAATAATTATTAAAGATTTGAAAATAAAACATCTTCATACAGTGGAGTCTCTATTGTTTGGAATTCTTATGAAATGAAGTACATCTTAATTATAAGAATTACTACTTACAATTTTAATGGCTGAGGAATGTAAGTAACTGTAATTCAAATATAGATTTGCCTTTGCCTAGAGACCTTAATCTAAAGAGGACGTCTTCAACACAAGGTACAATCTTGATAAAAGCATATGCGATGACCCATGTTATATACAGATGAGACAAGATACCATAATGGGCTAATGGAATTAATATTAATGCAGAAAATAATGGGGGAGGGGGTATAGTGTTTTTTTTTTTTTTCTCAAATGAAATGTCTCTTTCTGGCATTGTAATTCTTTCCTGGAAACATTCCTTTTTAAGTCTTGTTTAATATTATTCTGAGTCTTACAAGAGATGTAAAGATGATGGAGAAAGCAAATAATTTTGATGTAAGTGCTTCTGCATGAGTTCTATAAACGAGCCTGTCATGAATGGGTGTATTTCAGTCAAAATCACCTCATTTTGCTTTTCAGAATACACCTGGATGTCACAGGCAAAACCTCACCCTTCTGTATCTGGTCACTATGGGTCAAGAAACACACATGCAGGGTTAGCTGGTGGAGATTAAGCTGATTCAGGTAAGTCTCATCTATTAGAGGAGTAATTTTCAGAATGTGTATCATTGGAAAGCATAATCTTAATGTGTAACTTCCCAGACATGAAGTCAGCTTCCGGAGAATCTGAGCACTGCCCCAGTTCACAGCAAATGAGATTCATCTGCTTCCAATGCAGCCACCGTGAGCTGACCTCAGGCCACAAGGATGCCTCCATCAAGTTTTTAACACCCACAGAGTCTCCCTGGAGTGTGTGTTTCTCTGACAAGTGCAGCATTGCACACACTGCAGGAGGATATTATTGGACTGTACAGTACATAAATGTTCCATCAGAATCTGATTGCCACTTTTTTCCACTGTCTTGCCTGATATAACCACCGCCATTGTACATACATCCAAAGAAAACATCTCTATCAACCTGGCTTCATGCTATTTCCATCATATCACACAGACTGGAGCAGCACTCCACTGACACATCTGTCCTTACCTTGACATCAGTTAAAAAATGATCTCCTCTCCCACTGTACACAAATAATATCTGCTTATCTCAATAAAGCCCATCACAGAAGATGTACACATGCTGATACAGTCACATTCAACTAATGAGTTGAATATACCTATATGGCAAGACACATATTACTTTACCCTGCAACTCAATTGCAACTAATGTGAGGTCCTTCTCCCACACTCAAACCTGTTTCCATACTTCACTCCATTGACTTCTCACACAGGGCCCAGTCTCATGTATCCCTAGAAAGACTGACCCTGCGGACTGTTACAGGCATCTGAACTGGCAAAAGGTGAAGGTATTCTTTGTCTTTATGTGCACTGTCACTGTGTCTGGTACATGAGACCATCAGAATGAATGCTGGTTTAGCTACAGATGTTTGAACTATTGCTCACCCTTCATAAGTGCATGGGGAGGAAAAATTAATCAGGGAAACATCCTGGTCATTGATATTGTCTAGAGACACACAGTCAGAAGTACGAGACCAGTATATAGTTGTATTGTTGCCCATACGTATCACCCCCAGAGACACCTGAACCGCACAGCCACAGACTATGGTACTTCTTGAAGACGGCTAATTTACCATCATTTCCTTTATCCACTGATCCTCAAGGACATCATGCAGAGGATCTCTGAAGAGAGTGGCCTACCAAATAGTGTCACCCAAAACAGTGTGTATGAGATTGCACCGAGTTCATGCCTCAAGATGTGTGAATTGTTGCAAAAATGTTTTGCTGATCATGCACAAAGGCAAGAGAAAGCAGAGGCGGGCAAGAAAAGAAAGAATAGGAAGAGACTGAATTTTGTGAAAAAGTCACAGGAAAGGCAGCTGCTCCCCTGCTGTCTTTTGAGTTTGCTCAGAGGGGATCAAGCTTCTCAAGTTATCCAAGGATGGAGGATGCCTTAGAGAGGAGCAAACTCTGCTGTGCATCTGGTGTAGGCATCCCTCACTTCTCTCTGAATCCTTTGGTCCTGTGTTTCAAAGGAACTGTGGGGTTCCCAACTCTAGCCGTATCTGGACTGTGACCAGACATATCTTCCCTCCACAGTTTTCTAGTTATGCATTTATTTTGACAAGACCAGAATAAGATGACTATGGAGCATGGACAATGTTGATAATTAGGTAATGTGGGATGATTTTACATCTGTTGTTTTTATGAAAGAAAGGGAAGCTTGCTGCATTGGGGATTGCACGACTGGGACCAAAAGGGTGGCCTGGAATGAATAAGAATGAGAGAGATTGGTAAGATTTTGTGATTGCTATTTCTTCTGAGCAAGCTCCCTGTAGGTCCCATAAATTCCATCAGAGGTTGTGAATTCTGAGAAAATGTGCAAATGAAAGGGCTCCTCTGGCTCAGATGGAAGGAACCCTCCCTGGAAGTGGCAGTATGTCTTCTGCCTTGTAGTGGAAGAGTTTTCAAAGGACTTCAAGAATATGAGAAGCCTCATACAGATACCCAGAAGACCCGCTCAATCAGAAGATTCGCTTTCTGGGCTGCTTGCCACAGCGACATATTGCACTCTGTCAGGCACTGCCTACACGGTTTTGCCCAGCGTGGTGTCACTATTGAAATGCACGCTGGCCACAGCTGCCTCCTCTGCTGCACCTGCGGCTGCTTGTACATGCTGTTGCCATCG
This sequence comes from Actenoides lindsayi, assembly GCA_025331215.1. Lineage (NCBI taxonomy): Eukaryota > Metazoa > Chordata > Aves > Coraciiformes > Alcedinidae > Actenoides > Actenoides lindsayi. The sequence goes on from WTSP01011394.1 coordinate 21,279, forward strand.
TGCATGTTCCCTGTCTGTGTCTAAAACTGCTCATGGTCACACAGCACGTGTCCCTTTCCTCTCTCTCCAAGGATAAGGACTTTTGACACTTCCAAGAGGTAGTTCGTACATTTAGCTTGAGTGTTTTATGACATGCTAAAAAAAATCAGATAATATAAACTGCAAATAATTTTTAGAGGAAAGATCTTATAAAGAAGATTGTCCCAGTAGCCATAGTACTTCAACTTTGGAATCATGGAATCATAAAATGTTTTGGGTTGGAAGGAGCCTTTAAAGGTCATCTAGCCCAGCCCTCTGCAGTGAGAAGGGACATCTTTAACCAGATCAGAATGGTTAGAACCCCATCCAAACTCACTTTGAATTTTTACAGCAATGGGGCATCCACCACCTCTCTGGGCAACCTGGGCCACAGTTTCTCCACCCTCACTGGAAAAAACATCTTCCTTATATCTAGTCTCAATCTACGCTCTTTTAGTTTAAAACCATCACCCCTCATCCTGTTGCAACAGGCCCTGCTAAAAGGTTTGTCCCCATCTTTCTTATAGGCCCCCTTGAAGTATTAATAGGCCTCAATAAGGTCTCCCTGGACCCTTCTCTTCTCTAGGCTGAACAACCCCAACTCTCAGACTGTCCTCACAGCAAAGGTGCTCCATCCTTCTGATCATTTTTGTGTCCCTCTTCTGGATCTTCTTCAACAAGTCCACATCTCTCCAATGCTGAGGACTCCAGAGCTGAACACAGTACTCCAGGTTGGGTCTCATGAGAGTAGAGTAGAATGGCAGAATCAACTCCCTCGTTCTGCTGGCCATGCTTCTTTTGATGCAGCCTAGGGTGCAATCGGCTTCTGCGCTCTGAGCACACATTGCCAGCTCATGTCCAGCTTTTCATCCACCAGCACCCACAAGTCCCTTTCCTCAGGGCTGCTCTCAACCTCTTCAACCCCTAGTCTGTGTTGATACTGAGAATTGCCCCAACCCAGGTGTGGGACCTTGCACTTGGCCTTGTTGAACCTCATGAGATTCATATGGACCCACTTCTTAAGCTTGTCCACATCTCTCTGAATGGCACCTCATTCCTCAGGCATATCAACAGCTTGCCGTCCTCTGCAATTCTCTATTGCTTAAGTATATAGCTTTGAAAATACAACTAGCAAAAGAAATGTGTCTTGCCAGATCAATAATAAACATGTTGGAAAAAAGTAGTCCAGGGACTTTTCTTAGCCTGGACTAAGCTTTCACCAAACACCTAGATTTGAGCTCAGTTGCAATGCTATAAGGCAGTAACACATCTTTCGATTATGTTTTTTATAAAATCATGGGACATTATTATTATTTCACTGTCAATTACATGGCATGACACACCAATATAACCATTATTTGTCAACAGAGAAGAAACTCAGAATCACTCACTTTAATGGGAGGCAGAGCACCTCACATGTTTTTCCTACAAAAGTTGTTTTTTTCCAAAGTTGGTCTTGAATTAATCGAACAATGAAATCAGTCTCAATTAAAAGTTTGTTATTACATTGTGTTACTTGCTAAATCAGCCTATCGCTACTTTTTCCCTTTTTCCTTGTGAGGCTTTCTTGTTTCCTTCTACTTTTTTGCAACAAGGAAGGAAGTGACAATTATTTTTTGAATTTCTGAGAGCAATTTTCATGTTACCTGAAGATTGCAGCAGTGGCACCTACTTGTAAGGGCAACACTCATCATCTATTGGCAGACAGTGTCAGCCAAGAAGCCACTCATCATTGCACAAGACATTCAGCCTTTATAAGGTATATATTTTCTGGGTACTTTTCCTGGAATATGTTAGAGCAAAAGAGAGAGAGAGAGGGGAAATATCAGCACCATAGCTCTCAGGACATCTAGAGTTGGTGTCCTTGAATGTTACCAGCCTGGGAAGCACAGACCAGTGCAACATTCCTCTTTTCCCAAAAATAATAGCAACAGTACTAAGGAACAGCAGAAATTTGCAAGGACACTGAACAAAAGGAAAAAAAAAAAAAAAAGCTTTCAAAACAAAATCAGGCTTCTTTCATGCCCTGTCAAATCGAAATGGGGTTTGGTGTCTACTGCTTTAAATATCTTTATCTCATTTTCTGTTTCTATTATGATGGAAAATTGCTATTATTTGTATTGAGTAGAAAATATGTTAATATTTTAAATATGCCTAAAATTTAGATATAATAAAGTTCTCTATTCTCTATTTAGATTGCTTTTTAAAGCTCTGGGACAACTACAGATTATTGTTTCTCATAATAAATCACTTAATAAATAAAATAAATAGTAATGTTCATAACATAAGAAATCATATTTTCATGCATTCTTTTTGTGCCATAACAAAAAGGCCATAGAAACCCAAGGAACACATTCTTCAATTACTTCAATTGATTTTACAACAAGCTTTGCTTACCTTAAAGAGTGGATCTAATACTGCCCTGCAATATGCTACTACATAAGTTCACAATATTTAGTCCAGAGATAATTGGGTGACAATGTGGGAACTTTGTGATGCATTTACTGCTACGTATCTAAGGATTGCACTGTGCTATCCCACTACAACCACAGAAGAAGAGTCCCATTTTTATGGCCCCACTAATGTTGAACAGGTTAATAGGCATTTTTTGGTGAGGAAACAAGGCATCAGTCTGTGCAAAATGAGCCATGTGGAATTGGGAGTCTCATAGCAACTTGAGAGGTACAACAAAAACTGTAATACCTACCCACTTTCTAAAGAGAGGAGTAAAAGGCCTTGGAACTAATACTGAGATTGTAGGCATTTTTGAAAGGTTTTACTCCAGATGAAAATAAGATGTAGAGCTGGGTCAGCTCTCTTAGTCAAGTGTCTTTCATCTTAAACTTACCTTGATAAAGGATTTTATAAGCTGATACCAGTTTTGGCCGCGATAGAGTTAATTCTCCTCATATAGCTGGTATTGGGCTGTTTTGGATTTCTGGCCAAAACAATGTTGATAACACAGGGACGTTTTCATTACTGCTGAGCAGCACTTAGATGGATTCAAGGCTCTTCTGCTCCTCACACCACTCCACTAGTGAGTAGGCTGGAGGTGCACAAGAAGTTGGCAGGGGACACAGCTGGGACAGCTGACCCCAGCTGACCAAAGGGATATTCCAGACCATATGACGTGATGCTCAGCAATAAAATCAGCAGATGAGGGAAGCTGGCTGGGGCTGCTGTTGTTCAGGGACTGGTTGGGCATCAGTTGGTCCATGGTGAGAAACTGGGGTTTTTTGCATCTCTTGTTTTTCTTGGTTTCATTTATTCTCTGCTTTATAATTTTTTTTTCAGTTTTTGGTGTTTTGATTTTTTTTCTTTCTAGTTACTAAACTGTCTCTATCTAAGCCCATGTGTTTTCTCACTTTTACCCTTCTGGTTCTCTCCCCATTCCCATTGGGTGGGGGAGTGAGCGAGCAAGTTCTGTGGGGCTTAGCTGCATACCAAGGTTAAAACATGACAGCTGCATTGCACTGACCAATAGATGTTTGCTTTCACAGGAAGTATTATCATCGTTGCCATATTTTCCTTGAAGAGTAAGGGAAATTTCAGACAGTACATTCACGGCTGAGTTTATTCCAGAAATACTTTACAGTAGTTCGGACAAATTTGGAGAAGCTATGAAGACAAAGATGCATACTTCAGTCCAAAGGTTCAGGCCTTCAGGAAAAGTAGTTCTCCCATGCAAAAAGGCAATAAGATACAATAATGAAATCTAATATTAAAAATATTAAATTATTGGGTTAGATTTCACAGAAATTATATGACCTGATCTAGGTGGTCCTGCTCTGGCAGGGTGGTTGGACTAGGTCATCTTTTGAGGTCCCTTCTAACCCTTGTATAATGATATTGATACGGACAGAAAATGAAGCTTCCAGCAGCACACACTTTCTTGGCTCAGTTCTTTTCTCAGCTGAGCTATCCTTAAGCCATCTACCTCTGAATAAAGTCATAATATTCAAGCTTTCCTGGAATAAAAGCTTCTAAAAAACATTCATCAATTGGTGATATTTCTCTATAATGCAATCATCTAATATGAATTTTTAGTGTAAAATTTATTGCAACCCAGAGCTCAGAAACAATATGAAATTCCTACATTCTCCTTGCAAGAAAACACTGATCAAATGTAATTTTTTTTTAGTGTGTGACATTATTTTCTTAGTTTCAACATTTAAAGCTACTTATTTTCCAAATTATTCTAAGCAAAACTTACAGTATTGTTTTGTAATTTCTCCCTTAAGGAATTTTTGTGCTAAGCCATAAATGTAAGTGGAAAGCACACGGTGACAAGAACTTTGGAATTTATATCATAAAGGAAAAATAAGGTTCAAATTCAGATGTGCCCTATGGTTAGAATTGTGGTGTAACTGGGTATCAGACCCCGTGTACACACCCAGCACGCAAAGTCATTATCTGCCTGGTTCAGGAACTCCGCAGATGGCCTCTGCATAGAGACTGCATAGATATAATGGACTGGCTTGAGATAAGGGACCCACTTGAGACAAGATGATTGACTTACCTCCTAGTCTCCTTCATAAGAAAATATTTGACTAATTGCTAAAGGAACTCTCCAGTTGGGAATTTTGGAAAGGTCTAGAGATTTCCCCAGGCAGCTTCTGCTGTGCATAAACCAATTTGTATGTATAAATATGCATATTCATACCCTGGGTGGAGACTCAGACTATCCCAGAGAACCTCTGGTGGTTTTGAATTGTAGAACTGACCAAATTGTACATAACTGTAAGTACACACTGTTGTTGCAGATGCAGAAATCACAACATAAAAAAAAGTCTTTTGTACATAGGTAAGAGAATTAGGAGGTATTTTGTAATTTAGATTAAGATAATCAATAGTGAGGGATTACAGGTGTTGTTGGAGTGATTATGCAGAAATGTGGGTGCTGGAGTACAAGAAGTAAGAAGAAAAGTGATACAGGGAGTCTGTTTTGATTCGACAGAAGATGCTGTTACAAGGATCCCTGCAACAGAGATTTCTAATACTATCCAGACAGCAATGAATCATTGTTCTTAAGAGTTTCAATCCAATGTGTAAGTATTGTCTTGTGTAAAGATTAAAAAAAATAAAGAGATTTTAGCATTCTGTATATCTGTATCTATACAGCAGTATAGAGTTTAATTAGGAAGACGTGAACTTAAATTTCACTTCTGTTCCTTTGAAAAAAGTGACTGAAAAGCATATTGGGAGAAAACTGAATAATTGAAAAAGAAGACTGAAAAGCAAACGAATCTGCCTTGAAAGGCCTTCTAGTATTTTGCTTTTTTTTCTAGAAAGCAGTCTTTATAATGAAATGCATTTTCTGATTATAAGAAACTTTCCTAATTTGTTACCTTTGTTTTATTTTGAAAACTTCTTAATAATACAAATATAATAAAATTAAACAATATATCTGATATTATGATAGATGTAATTTTTTTAGGAAATGTTATAACAACTTGCTTCATATTCCCTTATTAATACACAGATGGATTCAGTTAATCAGCCAAAACATTACTACATGCAGCAGTCTAGACATAGGGCAAGTGAAAAGAAAGAGAGGTCTCTCATTTTATTGACCTTCTCAGCAGCTGGATAAGCTTTCATCAGCTTTCTCATTAGCAACATCTGACTGACTGACTAGGTTAACCCAAATAGAGGAGCAAAAGCCAAACAGATCATTTGCATATTATATTAATGACATTCATAAACCACCATTTGGTGTTCCTGTGGGAAGTGTCATAACACAATCTGATAGCTTTTGTATTCACTGGTTGTTGCAAAGAAAACAGCAGTGTTTACCTCTAGTATTTTAGGGATACAGTTTATTTATACTTTTCTATGAGTTTAAATCATAACTGCCTAAGAAAAAAATAAGCCTACATGATCTGTGAGGGAAAATAAATGAATGGATGAAGAAAGCAGGTCCAAACAATATTCTACCTCACCTAAAATTTAGGTTAAAATATCCACGTTGCATGTATCTCCAAAGATACACAATGTGTCCTAGCTGGGTCAAAGGCAATAAAAAGAGGCAATTTATTTCAAGATCATAAGCTCATAAAAATACAGAGCCAGAGGGAGCTCAGGAATCTCCCTCTGGTTATACAATCATTGTATAACCAAAAGCTAAAATGCAGATCATAAACTTTTTTACATATGTATTATTATTACAACATTGGACATAATTTCACAGTCTTAAGATTGAAAGATTGAGAGACTCATTTCTGTTCCTGCTTCCCTTTCCTCTAAGGGAACAAATTGTAGCAAAATTTCCCTTACCATACTTCATTACCACTCATTTACTAATTCAGTGATGCTGTCCAGTGTGAGGAAAAGAGAAGGAAACAAAAAATCTTTTTTCTGCCCTATGTTTTCCTTTCTCTAAAGATGGTATAAACAGGTCACAAGCATCTCATTTCCTTGAAAATCCTCCTTTAGCTTTTACTGGGAAATGAAAAGGAATGTGTGGGGTTTCTCTTGTCAACATTCAGTCCTGGACTATATGCAGGATGCTTCCTGCTGCAAATTTACCAATGGTCATCTTTTGTATATTACATTACCTGTTCCAGTCCTTTTGCTGACTGTTTTAGGAGAAAAAAAGTAATTTCAAGCTTCAATTACCCTTCAAAAATAATTTGGTTTTACTTATGGTCAGGAAAGTGATGCTTTACAGTATACATAAACCAAGTAGGAAGTACTACAACATAAAGATATATGTAAGTCCAGATAATTGCTCAACTGTGTGCAATCTAAAATCAAGTCTTACACCTAAAGGTTTTTTAAGATATTCAGACGGATATGTTGCCATGGCCCACGAAGCACCACAAGTCCTGACTGTCCCTGTCCAGTCCTCCTAGGGACTCCTCAACCCTCATATGCGTACATATATATGTCTATGCATGTATGCTTGGCGTATCCCCTGTATAACCACGTAACTGCATCTGGAAGTTTAATAGTGAATGGAGTCATCTTTTCTCAATATGGACCTTGCGATATACATTATGGAACTTTCCTTTAAAGAAAAGCTGTTTTCAAACACTATTATTACTACATTCCATAGGTGCATTGCATTTACCACTAAACCACACCCTGCCTCAGAAAATCCTCTGTGTTTACAAAGATACAAATTCTGTGCTTGTTAAAATGTGCTGAATTCAACTGCAGTCTGTAACACAGTGTGCTTGGGAGTCAATTCTAACATGATACTGTCCTCCACATCTATGCTGCCTTCCCAGGGGAAAATGATGGGAAATGAGGAGCAGATATCTCATTTCCTGCCTACGACAGCACCCATATTATGCTTTTTTCTTTCCTTTTTTTCTTATGCTCCTTCCACTATTTAATACATAGTCCTCAAGCTTTTCAGAAACTGTTACGGAAAACACAAGTACATAAATACAAAGGAATTGGACTAAATGCCTGAGGACACAAACTCTTACTGTTTATATAACTTTGAACTGATTACATGAGAGCTAAACTTGTAATTTGTAAGCGCTATACTAATGTTTAATAACTACACTTTTACAAATCTATTGGTTTCTAATTAGCAGAGGAACTGTCAAATTTAAACACTTACTGGAGACATTTATGCTAAGGTTGCTTCAACTATAAGAACTTGTACTTAGTGTTAAATATGTATTTTGATATTTTATGGATTATAGCTATATTTCTATATGTCAATTTAAGAGCAGACTCAAGCAGGTAAATTAGCAAAGTGGATTAGTAAAAAGGGAGTTACATATTTCATTTACTATTCAGTCCAACTTGATTTCCAATTAAGTTCTGTCTTTCCTCTATGTCCTTAAGCATTAGAGGGACCTCTAATAATGGAGTCTGAATGTTGAACACTATCTTACTCAGATGTGGATTATCTTTAAAACTGCTGTCCTCATCTCAGTGAGCATTAAGATTTCTACAGTTTAACTTACGCTTCCAAACAGGTGTCCCGTGAAAAGCACAGCCTAAAATAATATGTACAATGCTATGCTACTGATGTGTAATCAGTAACTGTGGTATAGAATTTGGCGTTTCCTACCATGCTTCTGTCAAAAGAAGATTAGGAAAACACTATGAAAACTATTGAGGATTTCATTATGGTTTCAAAATTGAGGGCCAACTCTGTATTCATAAAATGCAGCTGCTTAGATAATTGCTATTTGTTAGTTTTTACACTGCTATCAGACACAAGGGACATCTGCAGTACATAATAGTATATTTATGCATTTTTTGGATGCTATATCAACTGAAGTTTTGAAAATATGGTCACATAAACAAATTATCCTTCTGAAGGATGAATTAGTATAATTTATATCAACATGCACTGAAGTCCATATACTTTTTTCCTGTAGAAGTGGAGCAGGTGAATGTTTTTATTGTACTTGTCATGCCAATGATCTGTTTTACAGAAGAAAACCTCACCCCAGTCAAAACTGAACTAATATAGGTTTGTTCCACTTCCACCATAAGTAAGATATTATTTTATTAATATTTAGCAAAGTGTTAATTTGGTAAATA